>PVJI01023774.1:0-23106 GCA_004026765.1 Micronycteris hirsuta
TAAGCTTTCATTGAGCGGAGACACTCTGCTCAGGGTTTTCAGCATTTAACAGGTATTCCCCAAATCTCTCCAGCCTTCTTGTGTTGCCCCTTCCTTCAATACGCAGATAAAATAGCTCAAATCTCCATCCCGTGTGCCATGGGAAGTTCAGAGCCTTCCCCACTTTTTCTGAGAAGCCCGGGGAGCTGTTATAGCTTCTCATCACCCCTCACTCTGAATTCCCGCTGCTGGCCCAATTCACAGTCTCCTCACACTGCCCCACCTTCTGTGACTGTCATCTTAGCAAAGTGGCATCCCCCCCGCCACTGTGACCACTCCTTCCTCATCCGTGTCCTAAACCACCACAGACACAGAGCTCTTATGTGGGACAGACTTCCCTGAAGGCACAGGGCCACAGAGGGGTGTCAGCATGGCAAAGGACAGAAAACAGCCCAACATGGACTAAATGGCCATCGTTCAGGTCCTTGTGTCTTTTGTCCTCCTCTGTCCCCAGGCCCAGGCCTCCCACCAAGAAGCTCACAGGAGACCGTTTTCCAGCTCACCTGGCCCCCCCCCCCCAATGCCGTTCTGGGGCATCCACCCCACAGGCCTCCTACCCTCAGGCCGCTGATGCCCAAGTCAAAACTTCCAGTTCTTCGCACCCTCAAAGCTGCTCCCTTGAGTCTCGCCTGCAGGAGGGACAGTGGAGGGAGGTCGTCTTCCCTGTGAAGGTGTTTTTCTCCGGCCACCCCCACAAAGCGGTGGCAGCAGCTGCTAACAGTTTTGTCCTTCCTATAGATGTGTTTTAAACGACTGGATCTGTTTGATGGTGCAGCGAGGTAAAGGCCTTAGTCCTCCCAGAGAGCAGTTGAACCAGGAGCTTCTCCTTTGTACTGGTTCTACCAGCCGTAGGACCCTGGGCAAGTTACTGCCCTTAGCTGGGCCTCAAATTCCTCATCTGTAAATGGGATAAGAATTCCTGCCCAACCAGGTTGTCTGTTGGCACGCAGTAAACTCCCTGGGAATCCTGGCTGTTCGTTATTTGACAGATGAGGAAACTGGATTCTAGGCCCAGTTGTGTATTAACTTGTTGCATGACTGGGCCTCAGTTTACTCAATTGAAAAAGGAGAAGGTGGGAATGCATGGTCCCTGAAGTCCATTCCAGATCTGTCATTCTCATTAATGACACCCACGTGTCTTTGCATTATGTGCCCAGGACCCTATATATTTCTTACCCTATATATTTCTTCAGCTGACTGTTCACCGGAAGCCTTTATAATAAAATGGTAAGCATGAGTGAAGTGTTTTTCTGAGTTCTGCAAGCCATTCTACCAAATTATAATACCTGAGGAGGGAGTCATAGGAAACCCAATTTATAGGCGGTAGGTTGGAAATGTGGGGGAATGGCCCCCGGGACATGCGACTGGTTTCTAAAGCAGGGACAGTCTTATGAGACAGAGCCCTTTACCTTGTGGGGTCTGGTGCTAATACCAGGTAGACTGTGCCAGAAATGAATTAATGTGTTGGATACCCAGTGGGTGTCAGAGAGTTGGAGAATCGGTTGGGGTCAGACAGAAAACACCTCCCATCCTCTCTTTAAAGACAGACTCTCACACACACAGAGCCCGTGAAAGAAAATGTCACACGAAGCAAGGAAATAACATGACTCAGGCTGGGAAGGCAGCAGCGGCCACCCTGAAGGTATGACAAAACTTGGTGGTGAGTTCCCAAGGGACATAGTACTGTTTTAAAAATTTTTTTCTGTATTCTCGAAATATTTCACAATTATCAAGTTAAAAAAAAAAAAAAAAAGGAAAGATAGAAGAGCAGGGGTGGGACGCAGCAGGAAGAGCCCTGGCTGAGTCTGGAATTCCGGGTCCTAGTGCCCAGTTACGCTCGTTGCAGGACCACTTTGTGACTTGAGCAAGTCACCACCCTTCCGCGGGCGCCATGGGCCAGTCTCTAGCAGCCCTCACGGTGCTGATCTTTTATTACGTAGTCTTCATTTTCTTCAATCCAAACATGTATTGAATGTCTGCTAGGGGCTTAGCTATACATGTCTGATCTCCTGAGCAGACACGGAGCTCCTAGAGGGTAGGGGCTGTCTCTCATCTCTGTCTCTCAATGCCTGGCACAGACCCCAGTACTTGGTGGATTCTAGGAAGGAAGGAAGGAAGGAAGGAAGGAAGGAAAGAGGAAGGGAGGAAATAACGGCCAGGCCATGTTCTGGAACAGCTGGAACACCTCTGCTCCTAAAGGGTTGGGGGTTTGTGTTGAGGTCCCTGGCGTTGGGGTCTCCTCAGGACTGGAGCTCACTCAGCGTCTCTCCCTCTACCTGTGCCCCTGGATGCCTGTGCGGGGGTGGGAGGTAAGGGAGGCTGCAGGAACAAGAGGAGAGCCAGCTTGGGGACTCAGGCACCTCCACTTCCTGCTGTGGAGACCCTGCCCAACCTGGCTCCAGCCCAGACAGCTGACCCCACCAGGACAGTGCCAGGAAACAGACCGAAAGGCGGGAAAACTCCCCTGAGTTGGCCTGGACCCAAGCACCTACCAGGTCTGGGCTGAGCCCTCCTCGCCCAGCCTGGTGGAGCTCACCTGCTCTACCCCAGCTCCTTGGCGCCTTCTTTATCCCCAAGACCCTGCCAGCAGTTCAGTAAACACAGAGCGGCCCGCTTGGCAGGGAAGGCACTGAGTTCAATTCCCGCCTCTGGCTCTCAGGGGCTGGGTAAGCATGGGCACTGAAACTTGCCTGCCCGAACCCCAATTTCTTCATCGTGTTTCCTGCTTAAAGTTGTTGTGGAAGTTGAAACAGCGAAGGTCTCATACCACATTCAAGAAACTCAAAAACAAGTTAAGCTTACAGATAGATATAGCCGAAGCCACCTGAGGTCCTCATCAACGTCACTCCCTCCCTTCTCGGAGGGCGCCAAGATCTTTGATGTCACGTTTATTTTATTGTTGCACATTGCTATACAGCCTATAGCAATGTGTCAGATTCACGTGTTTTCAAATGCTGTATATATTATGCTATATTGAATGCAATATTCTGTAATTTGCTTTTTCACTCCATGAAAGGCTTTTGAGATCTATCCATATTGATACACTTAGCTCTAGTCCAATAATTTTTCACTCTATTATTATTGCATTTTACAAATGTACCACAATCCATTCATTCTCCCGTCAATATACATTTAGGTTGTTTTCAATTATATTTTGTTACTTCAAACAACAAGGAAATAAATATTCTTGTACATGTCAAGGAATGAATTAAGCAAAGATGAACATTTTCAGGCAGCTCACGTACATTAACAAGTGGTATCCACTATTCATTTAGGGGACAATAGTTTCTGAACCCAAATTGAAGCAAACAGCTTGACAATGGGACAAACCATTTGTGGATGGGACTTTCTGGAATGCGGGAGCAATAATCATCACCTTCTGTTCAGTGTTTTCTATGGGCCAAGCCCCATGCTAAGAGTTTTACCTACTCACAGACATCCTGTAAGGGAACTACTAGTATTCCCCCAGCTGAGGAAACCAAAGTGCAGGGAGATCATGTATCTTGGCCAAGGTTACACAACAATGGTTGAGCTTGAATTCAAATCAAACCTGGGTCTGTCTGACTCCACTGCCCATATTTTTTGAAAGACTTATTTATTTATTTTTAGAAGAGAGGAAGGGAGAGAGGGAGAGAAACATCAATGTGTGGTTGCTTCTCATGCACCCCCAACTGGGGATCTGGCCTGCAACTCAGGCTTGTGCCCTGACTGGGAATCGAACAGGCAACCCTTTGGTTTGCAGGCAGGCACTCAATCCACTGAGCCACACCAGTCAGGGATCCACTGCCCATATTTTAACCAGACCAGAGGAGCCCCAGTAGCACCCCTCAGAGCTGTGGGAGCATAGCAAGAGGGACTGAACCCAGCTGCAGGCTCAGGGAGGCCTTCTTGAAGAAGATGCCAGTTCCAGCTGTCCGGGACCCTCGCGACAGGCAGCAGTGGAAGACACCCAGGAGAAGGAGACACTTTGGGCCAAGGCACCGAGGTCGGCAAATTTTTCACCGCTCCCCTTCAGTCACCACCCCTTCACCCCCACCCCCAACCCTAACCCAGCCACATGT
This sequence comes from Micronycteris hirsuta, assembly GCA_004026765.1. Lineage (NCBI taxonomy): Eukaryota > Metazoa > Chordata > Mammalia > Chiroptera > Phyllostomidae > Micronycteris > Micronycteris hirsuta. The sequence continues at coordinate 4,101 of PVJI01023774.1, forward strand.
CTTCCTACCTTCTTTGCATTTTTCTTTTTCCTCTGATTTGCCCCTAATCTGTCTGCTGTCCATCCTTTCCCCCGAGTCTTCTCCTTTAACATTTTTTCTCTTGAGTCATCTTTCTTCTCTTTATCCCTTCAACCATTCATCCATCTACCCATCCATCCGTTTATCTATCTATCCATCCGTTTATTCATCCATCGATGTAACATAAACTGAGCACCAACAGTGTGCCAGGGCAGTGGAGCCTGGTGACACAGTGCCTATAATTGGTGGTGAGCGCATCCATTACATTCAGCTGAACCTCCACAAGGAACCCCTCAACACACCCAGAAACAAGCAAACCTTTACACAAACCAGGCAACCTGATGGTGGGGTGGGAGGAAGACCTCGAGATAGTTGTGGCTCTCGGGTGCCCCCTGCTGGTAACATGAGAGATCACATCCTGGGCCGAACAGTCCCAGCATGTCTCTCGTTAGGAAAGAAAACCTAAACCATTTACATCTCTTTAAATGGAGCCACCTGTTTCTTAGGCCTGAAAGCCTTCAGGACTAGGAACTCTACAGGGCGTATTCCATGTGAAGGGCAACTCAGTGGCTGCGTAACGGTGAGCCATAGTGGGTAGGGCATTGCTGAGTGTGTGTGTGCCGTGGCTGTGTATGTACCTCATATGCACTGAGTGAGCGCCTGCTGTGTGCAAGCCGCCATGTAGTGGCTGTGCATCTGGGACACAGAACTGGGTCAGCCTAGCTTGTTCGTGCACATCTCATGTGAGTGCCCGGTTAGCTCCTGGCTTCATCCTTCTCGAGCTCCTCCCTTGTCCTCAGCCAACTTGCCTCTCCACTGCCCCCACTCTGATTACCTGGACAACCTCTGTAGACTCTCAGTTAGTCTTCCTGATGGTATTCTTGTTCCTTCTTAAACTATTTGCCACTCAGAAATCAGAGATATAGTTTCAAAACATGCCTTGGATCATGATCTCTCCTTGAGAGGCTTTCAAAGGCCCCCGTTATTCTGAGGCACCTACCCTGAAGAGGTCTCTGCCCCATCTGGTCCCTTACCTCCCGTGGAAGCTCCAGCCTTCGGTTTATTCCTTCACCGTGATTGGGAAGGGGCTTGGGGGAACTGACTCCTGCAGGCTGGATTTCCCAGAAACCAGGGACGCCTGCTTTCCAGCTGGGTTCAACCAATAGGAGACAGAGGCTGGGAGATCGGAGGGTGGAAGGAAGAGAGGAACTAGGGTATTTCTATCCCTACACCTCCACCATGGTTCTCACACGATAGGTCTGGCCTGGGCGACCCTCCCTGGCTCACCTCCTTCTTCTGTTCCTCCGCCCTGGAGGTAGGTGTAGCTAATCTCTGTGTTCCTCCACCTTCCCTCTTGTCTTCTCAGCACTTCTCTCACCTGGGTAACCAAGTCGCTCAATCTCAAGTAATTGAGATTTCTTTTTTCTGGTTTGAAAGTGACCAACATCACCAGCCATCCGACTCCCAGCCCTTGCAGGGCAGAACCATAGGAACAGAACAGAGAACAGAGCCCGGACCTCGGTGTCCTTCCCCCATTCTCCCCCTTTCCTGCCTCTGAACTTGAAGTCAAATCCTGTGAGCTGATAAATTTCCTAACTGTTTACCTGAGACAGGGCTTCTTGCTGCTTGCTTCTGAAAATTATCTGCGGCATTTGGTGCCAGAGACCTGTAGTGGGCCCCCAACCTCCGTTGTCCCTTCCTTCTGTAGGAAGGGGGGTTTCCCTGGTGCACAGGACATTTCCCAGGCAGCCAGGGCAGGCCCTGAGCTGATTTCTGACCAGAAGAGAGGAATCCAAATTCCAGGTTGGGTGCTTAAAGATAAAACACGTGCTTGTCCCGCGTCCGTCTCCGCCGGGAATGTGGGTGTGGTGCAGGAGCCGTTGCTGTGCTGTGTGAGTTTCCTAGGGCCACACACCGGCTTGTGGAAGCAACAGAAATGTATCCTTTCACAGTTCCAGAGGCTAGAACTCGGAAATCTGCGTGTCCGCAGGGTTGGTTCCCTCCGAGGCCTGCAAGGGAGTCTCTGCTCCAGGCCGCTCTCCTTGGCTTGTCCACGGCCATCTTGCCTCTATGTGTCTCTCTGTGTCCAAATTTCCCCTTTTGGTAAGGACACTGGACATATGGGATGAGGACCCACCCTAATGACCTCATCTTAATGAATTACATCTGCAATGACCCTATGTCCACATAAGTTCACATCCTGAGGTACTGGAGGTTGAGACTTCAACATGGTATTTGGAAGTGGGTGGGGGTGCACAACTGAGCCCATAACACATGGCTTACAGGTGACGACACATCTTGGGGACAGATTTCACAGAGCAAAGCTGTGATGCCACCTTGGACTTTGAAGGTAGAGGAGAACACATTTTTTAAAAAGATTTTATTTACTTTTTTTTTTTTTTTTAGAAAGAGTAGGGAAAGGAGGGAGAAAGAGAGGGAGAGAAACAGATTAGTTGCCCCAGCCTCCAGCTGGGGACCTGGCCCGCAGCCCAGGCAGGTGCCATGACCAGGAATCGAACCAGCGAATTTTCAGTCTGCAGACTGGCACTCAGTCCACTGACCCGCACCAGCGAGGGTGAGGGGAATGAATTGTTATCTTATTTTATGCTCTATTATTTTGGGTCTCTGCTATATTCATCCAAATGTGTCATCTGTCAGGGTCTGGAAGGGGTACAGATATCCTCCGTGCAGATATCAACCCCAACGGGTAATTGAGGAATATGAAACAACAGTGCAGACAGGGTTGGAGAAATTAAGGGATGGTGAAGCATCCCACCGCTGGCGACAATGCGGAGGTGATACCGGCCTGGGCCTGAAGGGGCAGAGGGAGGAGGCAGTTAATGGAGCCAGGGCCTCTCCTGGGGCGAGGCAGCCAACGCGGACCTGAGGTCCTGCAGCAGGGGGCTGAGGAGTAGCTACTGGAACTGCTCTCTTCCTGCCCTCCAGTCTCCTGCTGGCACCTTCCACTGGCTGAACAAACCCAGAGGACCAAGGGGCCCACCAATGCTCTCCATCAGGTCAGCCGCAGGGCAGGGTGGGCGGGGTGGAGAGCCGAGGGAGAGTATCCAGCAGACTGACACTGAATCCCTGCTGGTCACGCTCCCTGCTGGCTGTGAGCTCGGGAGGCCTTGTCATCTTTGCAGAAGGACCCCGGCTAACCAGGACAATGCCTGGATTCTAGTAGATGTTCAACAAATATTTATTGAATGTGTATGTGCCAGGAGAGCATTGAATGTGACAGATGACACATTCTCCCACCCCACCCCTGCTCAGGCCCAGGCAGACAGGCACTAGCTGTGGGAAGTAGGCTGCCTCTGCTCCTCACCCTTCCCGAGCACCCTGGACCAACAATCCCCCACTTCAGGTCCCAGCTGAGGCAGTGGCTTCCTTGGGACAAGAGCCACCTGCATGGGGTCCCAGCCCTGGGTCTCCTCAGTGGCTTCTCAGTGCCACTGCAGGGCAGAGGGGGCCCTGGCTTGCCCCTGGGCCTCCATCCCCATCCCTGAGGCTGAACTGTCTCATCTGAGAGGGATGGGCTGGTAGTGGGGACTCCAGAGCAGCAAGGCCCTGAGAGGTCCTGCAGGAAAGGATTTGAACTGTGTTTCATATGTATTTTTGAATCCCACCTGACCTTCGATTCTTTACTGTGTGCCCACTGAGTTCTGTTCTGAGACCTGAGGCCACCGCTGCGCACAAAGCAGACAAACCCCCTGCCTCAGGGGGCTCCATTCCTGGGGGCCGCTGTGCCACGGAATATCTGTTAATACCCTTTAGAACGCTGTCTTCCGAACTGCCATCCCAAGCTTCTCAACACAGAGTCCCATCCTCCAGGTGTGCCGTTTATGAATGCCAGGGTCAACTCTACCTTCAGAGCAGGAAGAACCAGGCATTTGAAGAATCCTTAACTTCGTTCATTCAGTTGTCGCCTCTTTGAATGTCATGTGACTATTGCTGAGTACCTACTGTGTGCCAGGCCCCTTCTAGGTACCGGTAATTCAAAGGCAAACAAGGGAACGTTTTGTCCTCATAGAACTTCCTTCCCTTCAGGTGAGAACTAGAAATAATGGAACTCCTCAAGAAAAAGACTCCCAGCTGCTCCACCCTCCCTCCCCTCCCCAGACCTACCTCCAAATTCCCCATAGCCTCCCAACACCGGCACTTCCACGACCCACTCAGGACATGTCCCACTGTGCTTCAGGGTGAGGCCCACCATACAGCTGGCCCCTCAGCTTCCCTGGCCAGCTCCCTCTTCCTAGGGGTTGGGAAGAGGCTCCTCTTCAGGGAACTTGCTCCATCTGCTGCTGGGCCAGAAAACCCCCACGGGGTAAGTCAGCAAGCAGCTGATAGTGTGTCCCCAAGGCTTGAAGGTGAGAGGACATGACAGACGGTGAGGAGACAGTCATCCTGGAGGGCAGAGGGCCAGGGTGGCCGCATGCCTGTCTCCAGAGCCCACAGAGTGGCCAGGACCTGCTCAAGGCCACCTGGATAAAGTCTGGGACAGCTTGTTGTGCGAACTTCGGGGGCGGCTGCAGGCGCCTCTCTGCCAGGCTAGGCAGTGAGAAACCAGAGGGCCTTCAGCCAGGCCTTGCGGTTCTCTGGGTCTTCGTTTTCCTATCTGTCAGACGAAAGCAATGGATGAGATCACTGGGTCCTTTTAGGCTCAGTTTCACCATTCTTCCATGGAATCCGGGAGTTTTTGACCCAGCCCTCACCCTCCCCACCCCTCCCTCTTTCTTCCCCAGCTCAGGGTCTGAGAAATGACTCTGAGCTTTAAAGCTGAGCAAACAAACATGTCCAGGCCCATAGGGAACAGGTGGTGAGGGAGGGCATGGCTATTTTTATCGCAGTTTGAAGAATTTTCACAGCTGCTTCTGTTGTGTCCACACCCTTTCTGTGGGCCCAGGCTAGTGGGGTGGCAGCCCTCACCGAGGATGTGATGGGAAGGGGTACACCTCGGATAGAAAACCTGCCCCACTGACGCCCGACGCTCCACCATTAGGGACCCATCCGAAGCAGCTACGCATCGCCTTCCTCCCACGCCTCTGGAACGTGGAAGCCCAGGGGAGGGCTCTGCCCTGAGTCAGTAACCTTAGCAGGAAGGAGTCTGGCGACTCTCAGAGCACTGGGTTTTGAGGAGTGACGAGGATTACTCGGGGAAGTCTGCAGAGCCAGTTTGCCTTATTTAGCAAACATTCACCGTGCACCTATAGCGTGTTGGCCCTGGGCTGGGGGGCCTGTCTCCGACAGCCAACAGGGATGAGCTAAGTCTTTTCTGTGGATTAGTGTGAACTGCGTTCACTGGTTCTGTGCCAGGCACTGTGCTTCACACTTCACAGGGTGTCCTTACAGTACAGCACACCTTGATCCCAGCCCGATCTCTCCATTCCCCCCTGTACTGCCCAAGGCCAAGCCCCAGCCCCCCTCACATTTTGCCTCAGCCCCGAAATACCTCCCTCTGGTCCCCTTCTCTCTCACCCACAATCCTTCACTCAGCACCCAGGAAGAGATTTTTTGAAAGTATAAATGAGATCCCAGGCCCTTCCCCCACTTAACCACCCTCCCCCAATAGCTTCTCCTAATGCTTAGCATAAAGATCCAACTCCTTGTTACCTGACCTGCGAAGAAACCCTACAGGGTCTGCCCATCACCCCCCTCCCTTTTTCTTATTCTCTGTTTCAGGCAATAGAATTAAATAAATCATAATCCTTATTCCATGACATACTCTCAACATTATTTCAAGTATCATTTGTTCACTCATGGGCCACTTTTATTTAGTTAGACATATAGTTATTTTAAATAATGTAGTTGGCACCATCAAAACCACATCTAACAGCCCTGGCTGGTGTAGCTCAGTGGATTGAGTGCAGGCTGTGAACCAAAGGGTTGCAGGTTCGACTCCCAGTCAGGGCACATGCCTGGGTTGCGGGCCAGGTCCCCAGTGAGGGCCATGTGAGAGGCAACCACACATTGATGTTTCTCTCCCTCTCTGTCTCCCTCCATTCCCCTCTCTCTAAAAATAAATAAAATCTTTTTTTTTAAGATTTTATTTATTTATTTTTAGAGCGAGGAGAAAGAGAGGGAGAGAAACAGCAATGTATGGTTGCCTCTCACATGGCCCTCACTGGGGACCTGGCTTGCAACCCAGGCATGTGTCCTGGCTGGGAATTGAACCGGGACCCTTTGGTTCCCAGCCCGCGCTCAATCCACTGAGCTACACCAGCCAGAGCTAAAAATAAATAAAATCTTTAAAAAAAAAATCTTTATTAAAAAAAAATACCTCTAACAGAATGACACGGATGAATCTCAAAAGTATTATGCAAAGTAAAAGACATCCAGAAATAAAAGATACATACTGTAGCTTCCATTTGTAGTAAAGATTCTAGAAAAGGCAAGACTGTAGTGACAGAAAGATCACTGTTTGCCTGGCCAGGTGCAGGGGTGAGCCAGCATGCAGCTAGGTGAGAGGGGAGTTTGGGGTAATGAAAATGTGCTGCATCGTGATTGTGGTGGTGGCTTCAGAACTACCTACGTTCGTCAAAACATTAATTTTACATTAAACCTAGCAAATTTTGTTATGTAAATTAACTTCAATAAACCCAAGACAAAAACAAAAACTACTAAAGCAAAGCTAGAACCATGAGCAACACCAAACCTGTCATCCTCGCCCCCACCACAGACTTCAGCCAACTGTCATCCAGGATCCTATGTCCATCACATCTTTGCTTGCCTTTTTTTTTTAAGAGTTTATTTATTTATTTATTTTTAGACAGAGGGGAAGGGAAGGAGAGAGAGGGAGAGAAATATCAATGTGTGGTTGCCTCTTGCATGCCCCCTGCTGGGGACCTGGCCCGCAACCCAGGCATGTGCCCTGACTGGGAATCGAACCGTGACCCTTTGGTTCACAGGCCGTGCTCAATCCACTGAGCTACACTCTGCTTGCTTTTTTATAGTTGTACTTGTATTTCTTAAAAAGTATATTTTAAAATTTTAGTTGTTTTTGACTCTATAAAAAGGATGGTAAAACTGCATTTAATTTTCCAGGTCCTTTTTTTTTTCTTAACTTCCATTCCTAGGAATTATCTCCTTTGTGGCATGTCACTGGGCTTTCATTCTTTCCGACTGCTGATTAATACTCCATCCTCCGAATGAACGACACACACCCATCCTTTCTCCTCGACGAACACTTGAGTTGTGATTGAGGACTGAGGGCGGGGCTGCGTGGGACATACGTGTGCACGCCTCCTGCGCACAGGTGCAAGATTGTCTCAAGGGTCTCTACCAGGCATGGAACTGCTGGGTCACAAGTGAATTTGGCTTCAGGTGTCACCTCTTCTTTAACCTCATCCCCGCCCTGCTCCCCACCTTGACTGTGCTCCAGCCACTTTGTCCTCCCCCACCCCTGCTCCTTGAACAAGCCAAGTCCATGACAGCTCCCAGACCTTTGCACTTGCTGCCCTCTCCACCTGCAGTGCTTTTCCTTTACGGCTTCCCGTGGCTGGCTTTTGCGTGTCCTCTACGATTATTCAAACACAACCTCCTCGGCCCAAGTGTCACTCTCCCTAGCCCCCCATCTAAGTGAGTTACTCCCATTCCCACCCCCGTCACGCATGTGTCATTCTCTTTAGAGCACCTACCACCACAATCAGAAATAGCCTTTTTTTTTTTTTTTGATTTGTCATTGTTTCCCCTACTAGACTCAAGCTCCAAGAGAGCTGGGACCATGCCTTGTTCACAGCTGCACCCCTAGTACAGCCTGGCATGGAGAAAGTATGGGGACAATTTACTGAAGTGGGTACTAATGTCAATCGCATGCTAAAGATGAGAAGTGTGAGGCTCAGAGAGGTGAAGCCACGTGCCCAAGGCTGCAGAGCTTGGAGGTGGCAGGACTTGAGTCCAGGTATGGCCAGTTCCAAAGCCCATGTTCTGTCCTGGAAGAGGCTGGCTGGTTCTGACGGGAACTTTCCTCCCCCCTCCCCTGTTATCAGCAGGCCATTCAATGCCACCTGCGTAGCCACATGAGGGAACTCTGGCTACACAGGTGACACTGTGTAGAACTACAGGTCCTGCTGTTGGCTGTCATCTACCCTCCCTCAATCTGTACTATGTGAGGTCATGGCCTTGGACCATGGGAGGCCTGGCCTTACACCACCTGTTCCGGAAATGGAGCCCAGTCCAACCCCCCACCTACCTACTTCCCTATATTAGAGTCCCAGGCTCTGGGTCTCTCTCCTATCATCTCGAAAGTCACGATGTTCCGGCTGCTGAGTTCCCTCCTGTTGGTGGCCCTCGGTAAGATCCCCACCTGTGCTTGCGCTGTACTGGGTCAGGAGCCCTAGAAGTCTGTCACCTGCTCTGGGCCTCATAAACCCAACACCTATAGGAGGGGGTCTTCAGCTTGTTCCTAGAGCATGCCTGTGGGGGCTTTCAGCTTGATGCTGGAGCAGAACAATGGAGGGGAAGCCATGGATGGACCAGCTCAGGAGGAAGGCCCAAAGGGCTATGGTGGGAGTCCTCAGTGGGGCCAGTAAACACAGTCTAATGGTGACAAGTTTGGGCTCTGTGGTTAGACTGCTTAGGTTGGAATCTCTGCTCCTTTGCTTAACCCTCCAACTCTCCTCTCACACTCCTCTCCTGCTCCATATTCTGTGGTCCAACCTTTTCCTGGTCTCTCTGCCATATTACATTCTAGCTTAGGGCCACCTCCTCCAAGCAGCCTTCCTTGACGGACAGAAATGGTAACAGATAACATTAGTTGAGTGCTTACTATATGCCAGGAAGAATGCTAAGGATTTTTTTCTTCTATTATTTCATGTAATTCTTACAACAGTCCCATGAGGTTAGTCCTATTATTATCCCCACTCTACAGATGGGGAAACTGATCCTCAGAGAAGTAGAGTAGCCCATCTTAGAACGAGGGCACGGCTGCACTTTGAACCCAGGCAGTCTCACTCCAAAGTCACTTCTTTTCATGACCAATAGCTATCACTTCTGGAAGGCTCTTAGGCTGTAGGCGCTGTTCTAAGTGCACCGAACCCCTTAATGCTGCACGGGAAGAGTCCCCATGTTCATCTCTATCCCTGGGCTCCTGGGCCTCTGCTCTAGTCCAGATGCTCACTGTTCATATGTGGCTACTGAGGTCCAGAGAGGGGAGGGGGCTCGCATGGGGTCACACAGCCAATCTGTGGCACAGGTGGGACTGGGACCCAGGCTTCTTCTTTGCTTTCAGCTACCTCTAACTGATTGACACCTGTACTCTCCCTTCCAGCCTCTGGCTGTGGCAGACCTTCTTTCAACCCGTCCACCCGTGTGGTCAATGGTGAGGACGCGGTCCCCTACAGCTGGCCCTGGCAGGTAAGAGTATTACCGGCAGCACTGTGTGCCGCCATAGGCTCTGCACCTCCTGCTCCGACTGCAAGGCACCCAGTCTTACCCCATTGCTTTGCTTCTGCTGTCCACTTCAGCTTCCAAAGACCAGAAAACCCTTGGATGGTCCCCTCCACGTGGATGTTTTGCCCATTCAACCTGTAACCCGCATGGGCCCCTTTGCGAGTTAAAAGAGGAATCTGGGAGGGCAATGTTTAAACCAAGAATTGGTACGCTAAGTGGAATTTTAGGCTTTACATGCAGGTTGGCGCGAAAGTAGGTTTGCAGTTGTTTGTATGGAAAATAATACAATAATTAATAAGTAATAAGACAAGAATAAACTCTGTTTCATGTACTCACAACTGTTAAGCTACTTTTGCCCAACCCTGTATAGGGAGGGAGATTTCTGGGGACTCATTTCTAGACTCCTTGAATTATATGAAAGGACTATAAGGCCTAAGAGCAATAAATGGACAAAAGGCTTTGTAGGGTCAGTGGAGGGAGGCACAGAGGGCTAGACCCGCAGAATAACACAGTAACAGCTAGCCACATATGATTATTTAAATTCAAATAATTAAAATTAAATAATGTTGCCCTAGCTGGGTAGCTCATTTGGTTAGAGTCCCATCCTAATATGCCAAGGTTGTGGGTTCGATCCCTGGTCGGGGCTCATGCAAGAATCAACCAATGAATGTATAACTATGTGGAACAACGAATTAATGTCTCTCTCTCTTTCAAAAAAATCAGTAAATAAAAATTAAAGAATATATAAAACATTTCCATCACAGAAAGTCCTACTGGATGGTTTGTGGCAGGGGCTAGTGAACTTATTCTGTAAAGGACTAGAGAGTGAATATTTTAGTCTTTGCTAGCCATAGAGCTTTTATTGCAATGACTCATCTGTACCATTGTAGCATGAAAGCAGCCATAGGTGATGCGTAAATGAATGAGTGTGACTATTCCCCAGTAATCTTATGTACAAAAACAGACCATAAACCCAACTGGACCCACAGGCTATCGTTTGCCAACCCCTGGTTTAGAGAGAGCTTTTGAAAATCAGAATGTAGGAAATGAGAGGAGAGGCAAAAGACTTTGGGTGGGCTGTGCTCCAAGGGCCCACGAAGCCTTGAAAGAACTGGGGTTCAGAAGAACTGGGGGCCTGATAGAACAGAGGGCTTTGGGGCTCTCAAGGCAGAGGGTTGAAGGACAGGAAACATCGAGGTCCCCAGGAAGGTCATAGGGCTGGGGGCTGGAGGGCTTTGGAGGGTCAGAACGTGATTGCAATGGAAAAGTGACAGGGCCGCCATGGGCAACTGTATGGGTCGGGCACTGCCCATTTCTAGAGGACTCCACCCTTTTCTGTGTAAATAGAGCCCTCTGGAGTTGCACAGCGCACAACTTATACAGCCGTGGGTAGCAGCCCTCATTGTGGGGTCCAGACCACTCAGGCTTCTCCCTCCCTGGCCCCCAGATCTCCCTGCAGTATGAGAAGAACGGATCCTTCCACCACACCTGTGGTGGCAGCCTCATTGCCCCCGACTGGGTCATGACTGCGGGCCACTGCGTCTCGTGAGTTCCCTCACTTGCCCTGTCCCTGCACGTGGCCCAGGCGGGCCGAGGTTGGGTGGGTGACTGCAGGGGAAGGGAGGGAGGCCAACCAGGCCCAGACTGACCTTACCTCCACTGGCAGGAGCTCCCTGACCTACCAGGTGGTGTTGGGAGAGTATGACCGGTCTGAGAAAGAGGGCCCCGAACAGGTGATCCCCATCAACTCTGAGGACCTCTTCGTGCACCCACTCTGGAACCCCAACTGCGTGGCCTGTGGGTAAGTGAACTCTCAGGCCTGGGGCCTAGGGAGTCCTCTCTCCATCCCTCTGTGACCCAAAGCCAATTCCAAGAAGACTCCCAGTGTCAGTGGAGCTGGGTCCCCCAACCTGTGCCCAGGTTCTACATGCTGGGGGCAGGATCCAGCAGCTTCTGTAAGGTCTGACAGGGGTGTCCAAACTTTCTGCATCTCTGGGCTACAACAGAAGAAGAGTTGTCTTGGGCCACACATTAAACACAAACACCAACACAAACTAATGAGCAAAAAAAAAAAGCTTTGAAGTAAATTGACGATTTTGTGTTGGGCTGCATTCATTGCCATCCTGGGCCACATGTGGCCCTCAGGCTGTGGGTTGGACACCCCACGGACACCAGAGCCCAAGGAAGAGCGCGGACTCCCCCAAGTCCACTTGGCTGGTTGGCTTCAGAACCCAGAATTCCTCTGGAACCCGCTCTCCTAAGTCCAAGGGTTCATCCATTCAACGGATGTCACCAGGGCATCCTGGGTTCCCAGCACCATGGGCAAAAGGCGACGCACTGAACCAAGAGTCAGGCTCTAGCACCAAGTTGCTGCCCTTCTCTGGGCCTCAGTTTTACCACTTGCCAAGAGTGAACTTCTGGGCTTCCTGGGAGATTATGAGGGTTGAGGAGGCAATCACTAGGTGAGGACACAAGGCACGGTCCCCTAAGCCCCTCAACTATATGCAAAATTGTGTCTGATTGGCTCAGCATCTTCTGGTTGGGAAGGCCAAAGAAGACTGCAGATCCCCTAAAAGTGCAGAACAAGCGTGAGGGACCATGATGATAAGAGCCTGACCCGTGCTCATGGGGTCAGTGGAGAGGGAACTCAGACCCAGGTGAAGTGACTTTAGAGACGCCAGGTGGATGAAGGCAGATAGCAGGGGCTCTCAAAGCGTGGCCAGCAGCATCCGCATCCCCTGGAAGCTTGTTAGAAATGTGAATTTTTGAGCCCCATTCTGATCCCCTGCATCAGAATCTCTGGGCTAGGGCCTAGCAACCTGTGTTTTAACAAGAGTTTCTGGTGATTCTGATGCAGCTGAAGTGTGAGGACCAGTGGGGTAAAAGCTGAGGACATTTGTGAAGGTCAAGGGTGAGCAGGGAGCTGAAGGGGCCCAGGGAGGAAAGGGGGACAGCCTGGAGGTGAAATATCTGGAGCAGGGCCTGGGTGGGGAGGCTTGGCCTAGCCAGAGGACCAAGCGCTGTGACTCTTCCCTCCTCCCCAGCAACGACATCGCCCTCATCAAGCTGTCTCGCCCTGCCCAGCTGGGAGACTCAGTCAAGCTTGCCTGCCTCCCTCCGGCCGATGACATCCTGCCCAACGAGGCGCCCTGCTACATCAGCGGCTGGGGCCGTCTCTACAGTATGTGCTGACCCTCCGCCCAGCCACAGGGACAGTGGGCAGAAAAATAGGGCCCGGGACCTGGGATTGAGGGCAACACCTGGACCGGTCCTTGCACTTTTCCCCCTGTTCTTCCTCCAGCAGAAGTCTTCTCCCACCACCCTCCCCAACATGAGTATGTCCCATGGAACATTTTTAGTGTCTCCTGAGTGCCAGGTGCTGGGGATGCAGATGGACAAAGCAGACAGGACTATACAGTCTGGTGGGAAGAGAGTCCCCATCTTCCTCATCAGAAGAGCTGCCTGCCTCAAACCCTCCGCCCCACACTGGGGCTCCCAGCCCTGACTCCCAGGCCCCAGCCCAAGCCCTGCACCCCTCGCCCCCCCACTCAGTGCTCTCTACCCCCACAGCTGGTGGGCCACTCCCTGAGAAGCTGCAGCAAGCCCTGCTGCCGGTGGTGGACTATGAGCACTGCTCCAAGTGGGACTGGTGGGGCAGCTCCCTGAAGAAGACCATGGTGTGCGCTGGTGGGGACATCCGCTCCGGGTGCAACGTGAGTCAGCTCTCACCTGCTGAGATGGTGCTGAGCTACAGCCACACAGCTGGGGGGCAGGGCCCTGGGGGACCACTGCCATCTGCCTAAAAGGTGCAGGAGAGATCTTACCCACTTGCCCCATTTAGCTTCCTGGTCAGGAAGGACTGGGAGAAAGTCAGGTAGTACGGACGCACATTCTCAGCCTGGGAGCCATGACCGTTGGATTCCAGTCCTAGTTTGCACACTGGGCAAGTCACGGTCCCTCCCTGGTCCTGAGGCTTTGCGTCAGCACAGCAAGGGGCATTGACCTCTAAAATCATCTTTGACTCTGTGTTTTGAAGTAATAATTAAACCAAACTATCTTTGTATTATAAGTGAGTATGAACAATAGCATTGTTTACTGTGATACTAATGACGGGAACTACCATTTATTAATTGCTTCCTTTCCACTGGGCATTGTGCTAAGATCATATATCTCTCATCTCATTTAATTCTCACAACATCTCATAAGACCGATACTATTCCGCATCATAGATGAGCAAACTGAGGCTCAGACAGGTCAAGTATCCCTGAAGTCAGAACAAATTCCATTCCTTAAAGCTCAGACATGGCTCAGCCCTCTGCTGCTCTCTGACGATTCCAGGGTGACTCTGGAGGACCCCTGAACTGTCCTGCTGCTGATGGCTCCTGGCAGGTCCATGGTGTGGCCAGCTTCGTTTCTGCCTTTGGCTGCAACGCCCGCAAGAAGCCCACCGTGTTCACGCGTGTCTCAGCCTTTAATGACTGGATCCAGGAGGTGAGCAGGCAAGCTAGCCAGGAGGGCTCCAGGTGCTGCTCTTCTGAGAGGTGCTGAGGGGAGGGACAGTGGTGGGGGGAGGAGGGGCTCACAGGATCCTAGCAGGTCAGTAGTGAAGGGGCCCTTGGTGACATTCCAGAGGGTTTGGGGATGTTTTCTGCTACAGCAAACTTGGAACTTGGACGGCTTCTGGGTGGAGCTTGGAACTACTGCTGAACTCCCTTATTTCAACAAGTGTTTATGAAGTGCCTTCTCTGGTCCAGGTCCTCTCTTGTCATGAAGGCCAGAGCGAGGTGTCCAAGGGCTGCCTCGTGGAGGGGGGGGGCAGATAATCAAATGAACGATAATGATGAGCTGTGATAGGGAGCTCTGGCCCCATGAAGAGAGCCAATATCACCTGGAGTTGAATGGCCAGGGGAGATGAATAATGTTCGTAATAGTAATAGTCATCATTTATAAACTACTTAAATATGTATCAGGCACTGCAATGAGCATCTTAGTTAATAGTTTAATTTAAAACCCCATGAGGTGAATGATTACCCCCATTATACAGATGAGGAAACTGAGGCTCAGAGAGGTCAAGTCACACTCCCGGGATCACAAAGCTAATGAACGGTATGGCTGGGAGTTGAAGCCAGTTCCACCTGACTTCAGAACCTGCGTTCCTAACTTGGCTATTCTGGTTTTTTTCCTCCCGTTTTTCCAGACCATGGCAAGCCACTAGAACCAAGGCCTGGGTGACAATACTGATCCACATGCTTTGTAAAAACAATAAAGTTCTCTCAGAAAATCCCAACTCAAGTCTTGCTTCCTTCTTTGACTTGCCTCTTCCCCTTCAGCCCTTTCCTAAAATCATAGATTCGAAATGTAGAAACAAGACCAGCTCCAACCCTCCTACACGAAGATGAGAAGAAAAGAGAAGAGACCCAGAGAGAAGGGAATTGCTACAGGGTGACCCACCATCCCAGTCTGCCTGGGACTGAGGGGCTCCCAGGACACAGGGCTTGCAGCACTGAAACTGGCGGGGTGGGGGCCTGGGAAGCCGGTCACCCTGTATAGCCACTACAATCATTGGCTTTTCAATGCAGGCAGAAAAACATGGTAGAATCTGCAAAACAACGGACTTTTCCAGCCCCTTGGGAGGGTCATGGTGGGGTGGGAAGGGCCGTTGTTTTCTGTTCCCATTGATGGGCTGGGGAAGGAGGACTACAGTCATTCATTTATCCAACAAGCATTCATTCCTTGTTCCAGAGAAGGACTCAGAGGGGGAAGACGACATGGTCCCTGCCCCGAAATAGCTCGTTATTTAGATAGAAATCAGCATATCAGAATCATCCATTAAAACATTTACTAGCACCTTCTTTGTGGGACGTTCAGGGCTGGGAGTGCAGAGGTGAGTAGGACAACCTGGGGAGAGCCTTTGCTGTGGGGGAAACCCACGCACCCACAGATGCACACGCAATGCTGAAAATGAGGTCGGAGCCCCGCGAGCTGTTGCTGAGGTCCAAGAATGCTGCCACGCAGCCAAAAACAACATTAAAAACAACTACTGCTGCCTGGCTGGTGTAGCTCAGTGGATTGAGCGCGGGCTGGTGAACCAAAGGGTTGCTGGTTCGATTCCCAGTCAGGGCACATGCCTGGGTTCCCGGCCAGGTCCCCAGTGGGGGGAGGCCATGTGAGAGGCAACCACACATTGATGTTTCTCTCCCTCTCTTTCTCTTTTCTTTCCCCTCTCTTTGAAAATAAATAAAATCTTAAAAAACAAAACCAAAAAACAACTACTTTCTTTATTCATGTTTTTCCTGAAAACTGTGAAAGGAAATACGTTCCCAGTGAGGACACACACATATAATTTTTAATATTAATGCTGCCCCATTGCCTCCCCTTTAAAAATTTTATTTCTACTTCTGAAAGTTTAAAAGGTACAACATAGCAAATAATGAGGACACACTCGGGTAACTTTCCTCCAGAATGAACAAATTTCACACTTTTGCTTCATATTTTCTAAAATAATGGCTACAGTTAAGGTGGAGGCTCCTTTGTACTCTCTCTAGGGGTCACCATCATCACGGGTGTGGGGTCATCACCCTATTACTGCTTTTCTTTTTTTTTTGTTCAATTACAGTTCTTTGCATCCTCTCCCCTCCCCTCCTCCCTTCCCCTCCAGCCCCACCTCCCCCCCAGCCTCCCTCCTCTCCCTTAGTTCTGTCCATGTGTCCTCTACAGTGATTCCTGAAAACCCTTCTCCCCATTGTCCCCTCCCCTGTCTATTTGTTAGACTGTTCTTAATTTCAATGTCTCTGGTATTGCTTTTCTTTTTATAGCAGGATAGCTCTTGCCTGCCCCCCGAAGTTGGGTTTGGCCACGTGGTTTGCTCTGGCCAAGGGAAAGATTGGAGAGAGAGGACCATTTGCCAAGCTCTGGTTCCCTCCGCTCTTTTCCCAGGTGCAGGGCCTCTGCTGACCCCTGCTGGACATGCAGCACAAACGAGAACTAAACTCTTGTTAGAAGCCACTGCGATTTGGGGTGTTCGTTACAGAAGCGTGACCCTAACCAATCCTGACTGATAAAATGAGTTGGGTGTTTATCCTTTGATTCCATGCTGTTATATTTTTATTGCATATATAAATACCCATAAATAATATATTGCATTCTGTGAGTTCTTAAAAATACATTCATGGAGCCCGGCTGGTGTAGCTCAGTGGATTGAGCGCGGGCTGGGAACCAGAGGGTCCCGGTTTGATTCCCAGTTGGGGCACATGCCTGGGTTGCAGGCCAGGTCCCCAGTGAGGGCCATGTGAGAGGCAACCATACATTGCTCTTTCTCTCTCCCTTCTCCTCTCTCTGAAAATAAATAAATAAAATCTTTAAAAAAAAAAATACATTCATGGAAACAGACTCACAGATACAGAAAACAGACTGAGAGTTGCCAGAGGGGAGGAGGGTTGGGAGGCTGGGTGAAGAAAGTGAAGGGATTGAGAAGTACAAATTGGTAGTGACAGAACAGTCAGGGGACTGCAGAGTACAGCATAGGGGAGAGAGTCAATAATATTGTAATAACTACGTATGATGCCAGGCGGGCGCTGGAAATAACAGAGGACTCACTTCATAAATTATATGACTGTCTAACCACTATGCTAGACACCTGAAACTAATACAAAATACTAATGAATGTAAACTGTAATTTAAAATTTTTTAATTAAATAAATAAATAATACATGCATGGCTTCGTGCTGTGTGGGTGATTTTGCTTATTTTACCCAATATTATGTTTCTGAGATCTCTTCAGGCTGATTTCTACATCTCCCGCTCATTGTTGCTGGGTTTGAAGAGTCTCCCATTACACAACGCTAGTTATTTAACCTCCTCCCCGCACTGATGGACATTCACGGCAGGGCCAATTTTTTGTGATTACAAATAGTGCCTCAATGAATGTCCTTGGTCGTATCTCCAGGTGCGCATGTGTAAGTTTCTCTAGGGTATATTCTGAGAAACGGAACTGCTGAGTGGGAGGGTAGGCTCATTTGCAACTTTACCCATCGCCAAATTGCTCTCCAAACTGATTGCATCAACGATACCTCACAAAATTCCCATTTTTTTCCTTTCCCCATCCACTGTCACCACATATTACAACTGTCCCACATTTTTCTCCTAATACTACTCCTGGGATCTCAAGTCTCTCCCACAAAACTCTCCTCCAGCTCCTACAAAAGCCCAAGAACTGGTCTGGCAAGACCGAATGAGGGCAAGGAAGAAACTGCGTCAAGCAGGGCAGAGACCTCTGTGTCATGGGATTGTGGGGGAGGACGGAGGGAATTCTGGAACCAGCATGTGTTAATCACTTGTACTGAGTCAGACAGACAGAGTGCCAGGTGATATGTGTAGCTGTCGGGTTTTCCCAAAGCACAGCAGGGCTGCAAATGCTGCACTTCTGCTTCTTCCTAATGGGTCAGGGAAGAGCCCTTAGACATTTCCAAAACAGTGATAGGGTAAAGCACAGGGAAATGTGTAAATTCCACCCTGTGGCTGGGCAGTGAGTGGGTCCTCAGGGGACACCCTTCTCATACACGGACAGCAGAGAGTTAGGAAGTCTTGCCTGAAAGGGCCAACAATTTTATCAATCGTTCAACTTCCTCTTGTTTAATCTCCAAGTTTCAACTATTCAGATCCTTTAAAACCTATATAGTCAAAGCTTCCGGTCAAGACGGTGGGCTGGGTAAATGTGCACTCACATCCTCCCACAACAACATCAAAACTACAACGAAAGTACAGAACAACCGTCATTCAGACTTGATAAAAGAAGAAGCCACATGGAGACTGCTTCACGGAGACCCATCCAGTCTCCAACATGGTACTTGCTGATGTGAAGATAATATTTGGTTTCACTCCAGCAAAACAAACAGTGAAAATGCTTGGACTCTCTAGCCACATGAGCAGGACAGAAGAGCGCAAAAACGACGTCTTGACCTATGTGGAACAAGTTACCAATCAGACACTGAGCTTTTACTTTCCCGCTTCTGGAAGACACCCCTGAAACCTGCTATTGTGAAAGTCTGGGGTTACTAGGAGGCAGATGAAGCAGCTTTTGCTGATTGCAGTGCCCCTTGCAACACAGACGTGGAGCAAGGAAATATCTATACAGGCCCATATCTCTAAACAGGGCTCTGCTGGAATCTCCAGAACCAAGACTCAAGAAAAAGACTGTTTTCTCTCTGCAAATAGATGCCAGACATAGAGTGTCTTTTAAAAATCATATAGTCTTGAGCCCTGGCTGGTGTAGCTCAGTGGATTGAGTGCGGGCTGCGAACCAAAAGGTCGCCGGTTCGATTCCCAGTCAGGGCACATGCCTGGGTTGCGGGCCAAGTCCCCAGTGGAGGCCACTTAAGAGGTAACCACACATGGATGTTTCTCTCCCTCTCTTTCTCCCTCCCTTCCCTTCTGTCTAAAAATAAATAAATAAAATCTTAAAAAATATATAGTCTTGAAACCCATATAATTTTGTTAACCAATGTCACCCCAATAAATACAATAAAAAATTTTAAAAATCACTTACTCAATAATTTTTGAGTAATTAGAACATCAACACCAACAATCTTCTGTTTTTGTTTTC
>PVJI01023775.1:0-22980 GCA_004026765.1 Micronycteris hirsuta
TTCCCTTCCTTTCCTTAAATCAGTCCCTTTAGCATCTCTTGCAGAGCTGGTTTGGTGGAGGTGTATTCTTTTAGACTTCTTTTGTCTGGGAAGCTCCTTATTTGGCCATCTATCTTGATTGAGAGCCTTGCTGGGTAGAGTAGTCTTGGTTGCAGGCCTCTGGTTCTCATTACTTGGAATATTTCTTGCCATTCTCTTCCGGCTTGGAGTGTTTCCATTGAGAAGTCAGCTGCTAACCTTATCGGGGCTCCCTTGTATGTTACTTCCTGTCTCTGTCTCACTGCCTTTAAAATTCTCTCTTTGTCTTGGAATTTTGCCATTTTAATTATGATGTGTCTTGAAGTGGGCCTGTTTGGGTTCCTTTTGATTGGGACTCTCTGTGTTTCTTGGGCTTGTGTGACTTTTTCTCTCATCAGAATCGGGAAGTTTTCCATCATTACTTTTTCAAACACACTTTCTATCCCTTGCCCTTCTTCTTCCCCTTCTGGTATTCCTATTATACAAATATTATTACGTTTCATGTTGTCCTGCATTTCCCTTAATACCTCTTCATTCTTTCTGAGTCTCTTTTCCTGGTCCTGCTCTTTTTGGGTGTTTTTTTCTACTTTGTCTTCCAGCTCGCTGATCCGATCCTCTGCTTCATCGAGCCTACTCTTGATTCCTTCTATTGTGTTCTTTAGTTCAGATGTTGTATTTTTCATTTCTGCTTGGCCCTTTTGGATAGTTTCTATTTCCTTTTTCATGCTGACATAGTTTGCAGTGAGTTCATTGTAGTTTCCCTGTAGTTTCTGATAATTTTCTGTGAGATCATCGAGCTTCTTGAGCTTCCTGATAATCAATGCTTTGAACTCAATATCTGATAGTTGGCTTGCCTCTGTTTCGTTTATCATTCTTTCTGGGGTATCTTCCTTTCCTTTCATTTGGGGGTTGCTTCTTTGTCTTCCCATTGTTTGTGAGACTCTTCTTGCTATCTTCTGTTTCTTAAATTAATTTGTCAAGTTCTCTGGAGTAGCAAAGTTAATTTTGTCTCACTGTCTCTGTTTTTTGGACTGGCTCCTGTCCGGGACTGACTCTGGTCTTTTCACAGCTCCAGGTTTTTATGTCTCACCTGTAGGTAAAGAGGAGAGAGGATGAGGGGGAAAGAAAGAAGAGGAGGAAAGAAAGGGAAAAAAAGGAGTGAAGGAAGGGAGAAAGAATACTACAGGGAAAGGAAGGGAGGAAGGAGGAATAAAGTATAAAGAAGGAAAGAGTGGAAGGATGAATTAAAGGAAAATTTTTTTTTATCTTTTATAAATTAAAAAATAACATAACAAAACAAAACAAAAAAGTAAAAAAAAGAGAGAGAGATATGAGGAGGAGGGGACTAAGAATACTGTAGGAGAGGGAGGAAGAAGGAATTAAAAAACAGTGAAGGACAGAGAGGAAGAAGGGCTAAAAAAACAAAAACAGAATAAAACAAAAAAAAAACCAAAACCAAAACAAACAAACAAAAAAACCCACAAAAAACCCCTTCAGCTTTCTGATTTTAAAGCTGCCCGGCTCGGCTGCGTCCGGCTTGGAAGATACTAGTTTTGCTTTTCTTCCTTCCTGAGGTGTACTCTTCACTGTTGTCCAGACCCCAGCCCAGTTCCTCGGTGTGCTTCTGAGTCCAAAAGGTCTTTTGATGTGCGCCTGATAGGGGCAGCTTTCCCACCACCTATTTTCTCTCCGCTGGTCTAACTAATAGGTTCTTTCCATGCCCTTTCTGGATAGTTTGGACCCCGCTCTGAGTCAAGAGTTTGTGCGGTCTGCAGCTCCGGTCTGCCACTCCCCTCAACGGGGTGCTTCTGCCTTATTCCCACAAAGCTGATTGGTCCTGCCGGGCTACGTGCGCTGGGGCTGGATGGCAAGGGCTTTGTCCCCAGCTGTCGGCGTGAGCTCTGCACACCTGTGCTGGCTTTTAACTCTGTCCCTGGGTAGTGCGCCAGCAATCCCCAACCGAGGGGCCTTGGTTGCCCACTCTCCCTGGTATTTTTGAGCTGTGCACCTCTGTTCCCTCTCTTGTCTGTCCCTGGAATGTGCGCCAAAGAGCTCTGGCTGAAGGGCCTAATTGTGCACTGTCCCTGGTATTTTTGAACTGTGCACGATTAGACCACGGATTGCAGGTGCGCAGGGCCCTTAGCTTCCCGTTTGCTTTTGCAGGTCGCACTTGGCCATAGAGCCGCTGACTGCAAACTGTTCCCAATTCTTCTGGAATGAGCTGGGAAAGGCCTCGGTCCCCAAGTTCAAACAGCCTCCAATTCCCCTTGATGGAAGCGCAAGCTGCCATGGGCAGGGGCTAACCGTGTTCTCACTCCAGTACTATAGGCCGGTTGCGCGCAGATCCGGGTTGCGCACCCTATCCCCTTCGAGCAGCCAGACCAAACAAGCATCTGACCACTCACAAATCCCAATCTGGCTCCCTCCCCCAGAATCTTGTGCCCGATCCAGCGGCTGCCGGGTCTGGGACTGAAGCCCCGCTCTGCTCCCCGGGCTGGTCCCGAGGGGGACCCTTTCCTTCCGAAGCCCTCTGCTTACCGTATGAATGTTCAAATTCCCCTGTAATCTTCTTGGTCAACAATCATCACATGTGCTGGAATACTGCTGGGTTTTTGCCCCATTCCTCAGAAAATCAACCAGTGGGCAGGAGGAAGTAAACTCTGTTCCCCCTATCTTGCCGCCATCTTCCCTCTCTCTTTTGTTTGTTATTTTGTTCATTAGATTCCA
Source organism: Micronycteris hirsuta (assembly GCA_004026765.1). Classification (NCBI taxonomy): domain Eukaryota; kingdom Metazoa; phylum Chordata; class Mammalia; order Chiroptera; family Phyllostomidae; genus Micronycteris; species Micronycteris hirsuta. The sequence goes on from PVJI01023775.1 coordinate 2,746, forward strand.
CATATTAATGAGATCACATGGTACTTGTCATTCTGACTGGCTTACTTCACTTAGCATAGTGCTCTCCAGGTCCATCCATGATGTTGCAAAGGGTAAGATTTCCTTCTCTTCTATGGCCAAGTAGTATTCCATTGTGTAAATGTACCACAGCTTTTTTATTGGCTCATCTACTGATGGACACTGGGCTATTTCCAGATCTTCGCTATTGTAAATAATGTTGCAATGAACAAAGGGTGCATATATTCAGGTTTCTTCAGATATATTCCCAGATGTAAAATTACTGGGCCAAAAGGCAGTTTCATTTTTAATTTTTTGAGGACATTCCATACTGATTTCCACAGTGCACCAGGGTTCTCTTCTCTCCACATCCTCACCAGCCCTTATTTTTTTTTAGATTTTATTTATTTTTTTTATTTATTTCTAGAGAGAGGGGAGGGGAGGGAGACACAGAGGGAGAGAAACAGCAATGTATGGTTGCCTCTCACATGGCCCTCATGGGGACCTGGCCCACAACCCAGGCATGTGCCGACTGGGAATTGATCCAGGCCCCTTTGGTTCCCAGCCCGTGCTCAATCCACTGAGCTACACCAGCCAGGGCCCCCTTATTGTTTGTTGATTTACTGATGATAGCCATTCTGACAGGGGTGAGGTGATATCTCATTGTGGTTTTAACTTACATCTCTCTGATGATTAGTGACATTGGGCATCTTTTCATGTGTCTATTGTCCATCTATATGTCCTCTTTGGAGAAGTGTCTCTTCAGGTCCTTTGCCCATTTTTTAATTGGACAGCTTGTTTTCTTGGTGTTGAGTTGTATAAATTCTTTATATATTTTGGATATTAACCTCTTACTAGGTATATCACTGGTGAATATGTTCTCCCATTCATTGGACTCTTCCCTTTTCATTTTGTCAATGATTTCTTTTACTCTACAAAGGCCTTTTAGTTTGATGTAGTCCCAAGTGTTTATTTTTTCCCTTTGTTTCCCTTGCCCTAGGAGATATGGGCAAAAATATTGCTACACGAAATGTCTAAGATTTTATTGCCTACATTTTCTTCTAGGATTTTTATGGTTTCAAGTCTATCATTTAAGTCTTTAATCCATTTTGAGTTTATTATTGTGCATGTGTAAGTTGGTGGTCTAGTTTCATTTTGGGGGGGCATGTATCTGTCCCTTCTGTCCTGAAATATTTCTACTGAATGATCAACTGACAGTTTTATGGGAGCTTCCTTGTAGGTAACTGCCTTTCTCTTTCTGCTTTTAAGAGTCATTCTTTGTCTTTAACTTTTGGCATTTTAATTATGATGTGTCTTGGTGTGGGCCTCTGTGGGTTCATCTTGACAGGGATTCTCTGTGCTTCTTGAACTTGTGTGACTTTTTCTTTCATCAGATTAGGGATGTTTTCAGACATTATTTCTTCAAATAAGTTCTCGATCCCTTGCTCACACTCTTCTTCTGGTGCCCCTATGATGCAGATGCTGTTATGCTTGATGATGTCCCAGAGGTCCCTTAGCCTTTCCTAATTTTTTAAAATTATCTTTTCTTTTTCTTGCTCTACTTGGGTGCTTGCTGTTATCTTGTCCTCTAAATCACTGATTCAATCCTCTGCTTCATCTAACCTGCTGTTCATTCCTTCTAGTGTATTCTTCATTTCTGACTGGTTCTTTTTTATGGTTTCTATGTCCTTTTTAATGTTTACTATCTCTTTAAGTTCTCACTGAGATCATTTATTCTTCTCCTAGGGTCCTTGAGCATCTTTACAACCATTGTTTTAATAACTCTGAGGAGGTTGCAGCTTACTTGAGAAATGCAAACAAACTCTTAAATGTTGTTTCATTGCACCTCATATATTGGGTGCATAGGTTCAAGGTCATGACTAGCTGTGTGTTTCTACATGACTAATGTTAAGCCATAATGTTTAAGCTATCAGTTTGGTTATAACACGTTTCATAAGGGTGTGTGATATTCAATAATAAATTGTATCTAAGAGACCAAATTTTTACTGTGACCTCTACAGGGTTTAACTCTGCATTTGGTATCTTGGTTGCTTCCATTTCATTTAATATTTTTTATGGGGATTTCTCTTGTTCTTTTGTTTGGGGCACATTTGTCTCTCCATTTTGTCTTCTTTGCGTTTGACTCTGTGTATTAGGTATATCTGTTATGACTCCCAATCTTGTTATAAGGGCTTTCTGATGTAGTTCCCTGTCGGTCTAAGTAGCATGGTCTTCGAGATCACTTGAGCTAGGTGCTCTAGAAATGTTTCTTGTGTGGGTTATGTGCCCCCTCCTGTTGTAATTGAGTCGTGAGTGCTGTTGTCCCATTCGCAGGTGGAGTTCACCCTTAGGCTGAATGACTATAAGGATAATTCTTGTTCCCTGTGTATGAGTTGCTATTCTGGGGTTGCCCCCAAGGCAGAGTTGTTCCCAGAAAGTTATGGTGCCTGCCAGAGTTCCTCTTTGGCTGTGCCATTTGTGTGGCTAGTTGGGTGTAGCTCTGGTGTGGTTCAAAGCCCACCACTGGTTGTGTTGGTTCTGGGCCCACTTGAATGGGGTTCTGGTGCAGGTCAGTGTCAGACGTGTGTAACCAGCCTTGGGCTACCTGTCTGGAGCTACCATGCTATTCCCTGATTGTGGCTGTCTACTGGGCCTGGGTGTACATGGGAGGGTCCTGGGTGTGAGTAGGAGGGGCCAAGCTGTGTACCAGGGTCAGCTTCCTACAGTTCTGAGCTAGGGACAGATCAATTGAAGGTCCAAGGCTCTCTGAGATCAGTGTCCACCTGTCAGATATTCCACTACCCTGTGAGGTTGCCTGGACTTCCTGTGGAGACTTTTGAAGGAATACAGAGGAGTGGGCCCCAGCTGGCCACACCCCACCTCCTCTTCTACATGGTGCAAGCTTGGTAGTGTGGGGCAACCAGGTCAGAAGGACAGGGTTAGTGGGTCCCCTACTTGGGGGCAGCATGGTCAGGTATTCAATGGGGAGAATGTGGCCTTTACTCCAGAGCCATACCACTCAGTCTCTGCTAGAGTCTCCAACTCTAGCTCCCCTAGAGCAGGGGTCCCCAACCCCTGGGCTGCAGACCGGTACTGGTCCATGGCCTGTTAGGAACCAGGCCACACAGCAGGAGGTGAGCAGCAGGTGAAGGAGTGAAGCTTTGCTCACATTACCACCTGAGCTCCTCCTCCTATCTTCCCCCACCCCAATCCATGGAAAAATTGTCTTCCACAAAACCAGTCTCTGGTGCCAAAAATGTTGGAGACTGCTGCCCTAGAGGGAATGCACCACCTGTTCAGGTTGGGTGCAACAAGCTCTCCCTATTGTAGGAGCAAGCACAGCAGGGCAGGGCCACCAGGATTTGGTAAAACAGATGAAGACCATTCATCTTCCGTTGATGGTGGTGCCAGCTGAGCTCTGGACTGGAGCCTCTGACAGAGATATGCTCTGAAAATGCCAGCTCTGAGTGGCATTCCCATCCTCCCAAGAAGTGAGCTCAGTAGGGTGAGGCCACCAGGACTTGGGAAAACAGATCAAGACAGTATTCCATTGAGGGTGGCACTAGCTGAGGCTTTGGGGGCAGACAAGCTGTACAGCTCTTCTTAGCTGTGCAGCTGTGCCTGCTCAAGCCCCAGACCAGAGTCTCTAAGGAAGATGTGCTCTGAAGGTCCCAGCTCTGAGTTGCATTCCCTCCTTCCTCCTGTAGATTAGAGCTCAGCAGTACAGGGCCACCAGGACTTGGGAAGATAGAACAAAACAGTTTTTCATTGGGGGATAGGGGTGCTGGCCAAGCTTGCAGGTAGGGAAGAAGACGCCCCTGTTCCAAAGCCTCGCAGTTCTATCTGAGTGCCTATAATTTCTTTAGAGAAAAGAGCACACCAAAGGTCCCTGTTGGGTGTAGCTAACAGTCCTTTCTGCTGGACTAAAGCTTGGCAGGATGGAATCGCCAGTATTTGGAGGACCGGTTAGGTTAGTGCACTCCCCAAACTGGTGCTGTAAGAATAGAAGTGCCTGACCCTGGGAAGATGACACCTGAGGGCAGTGTGGGATATTGACTCAGAACCTGGACTTCAGTAGCTGACCCTCCTTATCTCCAGGGTCATGCCACTCAGGGGTTCTCCTTATGACTCCCATATGCCCTGAGTTGCCTTCCCTCTACTGGAGCCGCAAGTGAGTGCTTGAGAGCAAGCTTCTCTATATTGGCCCTTTAGGAGAGCACCTGGTATTCTAGTAGACTCCCTCCTTTTCTGGGCAGAGTCCCCACTGATTTTCACTGCCAGATGCTATGCAGGTTCCACTTCTTGGCCCTTGGTGCTCTGGGTTGGGGGTTCCCCATGTGGGGCTGAGACCCCATGCTCCTCAAGGGGTACGTTTGCAGTGAAGATATCCCTCTGGCTTCTCAGCTTCTGCTCATGGGTGCAGGGGCCATCCCTCTCCATGTCTCCACCCTTCTTACCAGCCTCTATGTAGCTTCTTCTATAAATCCTTAAATATAATACTCCTGTTCATCTGTCCTTCAGTTGGTCATTCAGACTGAGACTGATTACTTTATAATTTAGCTGTAAATATGGTTTGGCACCAGGAGGAGATGAGTGTAGCTTCCATCTACTTCACAGCCATCTTGAAGGAACTCTCCCAACATTGACAATTCTTTTTAAGGCAAGCTCCTCTCTAATTTGAAAAGTGTGTCAGCCCACTGAGGACAAAGTCACGAAGTGTACAGAAGTCATTTAGCTTAGCTGAGAGGGTCTGACAAATACCAACTTAAATATTTCATACATTTTAACAAAGGGTCTTACAGCCACACTTATGATTTGATCTGTACCTGAGGCCATTTTTCACCTTGAAAATATTTTGATGGCTGGAAAGATGGGAGATGTGACACAGTTATTTTCTAACCCAGCAAGTCCTAAATTTGTATTTCTTCTGAATTCTGCTTGCATATGGAATAGTCATTCTCTGTCTACGGCCATACCACCCTGAATGTGCCTGATCTCATCTGGAATAGTCATTCTCTTAGTTCATATCTGTCTTTCTGTACCTCATCATATGCAGTTAATAGAAGAAAGCTAATGCTTCCAACATTCTGTTGAAAATCTCCTTAGCGAGATCCACAAGTCCAATTGGTACATTCTCTATCTTTCCACAGGGCGTGGGGATGGTTTTGCTATTTTTTCCTTACTAAATAACATGGGATGTAATCTTTTCCAGATTTCTTAACAGATTTCCTCATAGTTTTTCCTCTCTACCTGCTGCCCAGGCCCAAAGCCAATGCCACATGTCTTATATGTTGGTACAATATTCCCCCATTCTTACACTTTTAAGCATTATTAGCATTTGTTGTACAACAAAGTACCCCAAAACTTAGCATTTTAAAACAATAATTATTTTATTTAACTCACAATTCTCCAGGTTGGCTGGGATAACTGCTATGGTTTCTGGTATTGGCTGGCTAGGCTGGGGCTGAAGGTCAAGGAAGGCCACACTCCCATGTCTGGCAGTTGGCCTAAGGGGCCTCAGCTGGGTTGGCTCATCTCTGCTCCATCTGGTTCCTTATTCCTCAGTAGAGTAATCTCAGCTTCTTCATATGAAGATCTTAAAATCCCAAAGAGTAGCGAGAGAGTAAGTCTCAAGGCAGGCTTTTTTCACACTTCTCCAGCCGCTTCTTGAATTCTTTGCTAATGTACAGTGGCCAAAGCAAGTCACCCAGCCAACCTCAGATTCAAGGAGTAGAGAGAGAGAGCTCTACTACTTAATAAGAGAAATAACAGAGTAACATTACAAAGGAGCATGCATGAAAGGACAGGAGAGATCTGTGGCTATTTTGCATTGTACCACAATGAAAGAGGATAAAAATACAAAGTCATGGAAACCAGTATGAATGATAGGATTACATTTATGTGTTTATGTAATATCATATCTGCAGGTATGTGTAAATATAAAACCATAATGACTTTAAAACTGAATTCATGTGAGAGAAAATTCAATAGAAAACATATCTGAAAGACACAATTATATTACATTCAATAAATGAACTTCAATTCTTCCTCCTGTTATGCAATGTGTTCTGCCATAAACAACCCACAGAACTGAGAGTAGGTCCACACATCAAATATATTTTGTTATCCTACCTTTCATTTTGTTGTCACTTTAAATTGGTTAATATAACACAGTAACCATGACTGACATAATTTTTCACACTCCATCTATAAATTTCATAACAATTTGCTTTATAATACTTTCTTTACAATAAGAAGGCTTTTTTCCTAATGCATCAAACTGACATCATTTTTCCTAGTATGAATTCTATTATATTTTGTGAGGTTGTGGAAGTATGAAAATTTCCCTTCATTCAATGCATTCTTAGAGGTGAGAGAGCCTGACAAATGCTTTTTATTGAGTAATATATTCATTTAGGATCTGTCTTGGATGAATTTTATTATATACAGTTGGACCTTACTTCTGTGATAAGGCTTTCTCATTTTCAAGAAACAGAGTTACTTTTATGTATGAATATTACGGTGCATACTCAGAACTGATTTCTGAGTGAAGCCCTTCCCACAGTCACTACATTTATAAGGCTTATCTCCCGTATGAATTGTCTGGTGTTTATTGAAATTTGACCTGTCAGTGAAGGCTTTCCCACATTCTGCACATATGTATGGTTTCTCTCCTGTGTGAATTCGTTGATGTACTTTGAGATGTGGTTTCTTAGAGAACGCTTTCTCACAGTCAGGACATTTATAAGGCTTCTCTGTAGTATGCATTCTCTGATGTGTAATTAACTCTGACTTCTGGATAAAGGCCCTCCCACAATCAGCACAAACATAGGGTTTCTCTTCAGTATGAATTGTCTGGTGCTTATTGAAATTTGACCTGTCTGTGAAGGCTTTCCCACATTCAGCACATATGTAAGACTTCTCTCCAGTGTGAGATTTCTGGTGAGTATTGAGATTTGATCTGTTGGTAAAGGCCTTCCCACACTCAGTGCATATATAAGGTTTCTCTCCTGTGTGAATTCGCTTATGCATCTGGAGTTGTGACTTAGAAGGGAAAGACTTTTCACAGTCACTGCATTCATAAGGCTTTTCTCCAGTATGAATTCTTTGATGTGCAATCAAGTGGGCCTTCTGGATAAAGGCCTGCCCACATTCAGTACATATATAGGATCTCTCTCCTGTATGAATCCTCTGATGCATCCTAAGTGTTGATTTTTGAGTAAATGCTTTCCCACACTCATTGCATTTGTGGTGTCTCTCTCCAGTATGAATTTTCTGATGTACATTGAGGGCTGAGTTCAGGGAGAAGCCTTTCCCACATTCACTGCATTCATAAAGCTTTTCTCCAGTATGAATTGTCTGATGCCTAAGTAGAGATGATACCTGGAAAAATGATTTTCCACATTCACTGCATTTATAGGGTTTTTCTCTAGTGTGAGTTTTCTCATGCATAATTAATTCTGAATTCTGAATGAATGCCTTCCCACATTCAGTACATATATATAGTTTTCCATCTCTATGAACTCTCAGATATATACTGAGTAGTGGCTTCTGTGTAAAAACATTTACACATTTGCTAAGTTCATGAGGTTTTTCTATAGTATGAATTCTCTGAGATGCAAAGAAGGGTGACTTCTGGGTGAGTATCTTCCCAAATTCAGTACACATATTTGCTTTTTCCCCAACAGGAAATTTCAGATTGTTACTGAGGTGGAGGACTTTTCCACACTGATTACTTTCATAGAATTTCACTCCTGCATGCATATTTTCATGGTTAGTATAAGAATTCTGATTGAAAACTTGACTGTGTCCAATAATTTTATCAAAGTTCTTTGTTGCTTTGTTTTTAGTATGAATATGTAAGTCTAAATTATGCTTAAAACTCTTTTCAAATGAGTCATGTTTATGGGGTCTTTTCCGTGAAGCAATAATATGATTTGGCCTTGGATGAACAAATTTTCCACTGTCTTTATATTCATAATGCCACTCTGTATTCAATATTTTCTTATTGATGAAAGTAGCATGACTCATAGGTTTGTTCTGTTTTTCCTGATACCTTTTTATCTGTTCAGCATCTTGCCACAGTTCTAAAATTGAATACAATGAATCATCTCTTATATCTTCACCCTCCATTTCACTATGAAATGAAGCTTTCCCAGATATTCTTTTTTGTGAGGTATTAATCCCAAACTTCCCATCTAGAAAGAGGGAAAAAAAGTAAAATTGACACAAAGAATAGATAGCAGAAGACTAAAAGGTACATATAAACTACTCCAAATTGAATACAGGGAAACCAACAAATCTGACGATAATGATGACAATGATAACAGGAAATACATATATAGCAGTTACTATGTGCCAGGCTCTTGCATGACACTTATGATGTTCCAGGCATTATTCTAAGAAATATATACATATGAACTCATTTAATCCTTTCCAACATTCTATGAGGTATTTTCTATTAATAGTCACCTACTGTAGATAAGGAAGGCAATGTTCAGAATAGTTAACTATATATTTTGTCCTAAAACATGGTTATTAATTGTTGCAGATTGGAGTTTAACATAAGCAATTTAGCTCAATTTTGGCAGGAGGCTTGAATATCAAGTAGGGTGGACTGAAGATTAAAAAGACAAAGGTTTTCAGGGAAAATATTGATAGCCTTGTCTTGGAGGGGGTGACTCAGAGTCTAAGTCCTCATTAGTTTTAGATTATAAATCCTCACTAATCTTGTTGCCTCTTGCTTATTAGCAACAACACCAAATTCGTGTCAGCAAAAAACCAATTTAACTTGCTAAGGGATAATATCCTAAAAGTTCTCATCACAAGGAAAAGAACATTTTTTAATTTTTTATATCTATATGAGATGGGTGTTAACTAAACTTACTGTGGTAGTCAATTCACAATTGTATTTAAGTCAAGTCATTATGCAGTACATCTTAAACTTATACACTGTGTGTCAATTATATCTAAAATGAAACTGAAAAAATGTATTCATGCCTCTAGGAAAAATATTGTGGTGGTAGCCATATTGACCTATACAAACAATAAATAGATTTGTATATTTCAATTCTCCATCATGTGTTAATTAGTTTCTATTGAACACAACACCCATCAAGAGCCAAGGAAAGCGCCAAATATACATTCTTTTTAGAGACACATGAAACATTCCCCTAGATCATTTGCTGAAATCATACAGTGTATACTCAGACTACAACATAATTAAACATAAAGAAAATAGACAAATTCCTCCAAAAATACAACTTATATTAAAGAAATTGAATCATTTTTTAAAACTTTCCCATTGAGAAAACCCCAGGCCCAGACAGACGGACTGATGAATTCTGTGAAACAGCATACGAATAAATAACAATCTTACACAAACTAGTTCAGAAAACAGAGAAAAGAACTCATTTGCAATTCATACTATGTGGTCAAGCATAACCCTAATACCAAAACCTGGCAAAGACACGGCAAAAAAGAAAACTACAAACCAGTACCACTCATGCAAATATTTTTAAACAAAAAATAAAAATAGAATCCAACAATATATAGTAAGGATAATATATCATAATCACCAATATTTATCTCAGAGGTTAATACCAGGTTAATTTAACATTTGAAAATCAATAAATACATTTATATATTAACAAAATAAAAGCAATAACTCACATGATTACTCTAATAAGATGGAAGAAAAAGCATTTGACAAAATTCAACACTTCACTATGATTTTAAAAAACTCTTTAACAAGCTAGGATTAGAAAAGAACTTACATAACCTGATAAAGGGAAGCTTCAAAAAACCTATAGCTAACTTCATATTTAATAATATACATTTTTTGTCCCTAATATCAGGACAAAGTCAAGCATACCCATACCCCCACTTTTATTCAACATCAAACTGAAGGTCTTAGTGAAATAAAGGAAGGAAAAGAAGTAAAAAGCAAGAGATTGGACAGGAAAAAGTAAAAGTGTCCCTAAAGTGATAATCATTACTTACATGAAAAATCCCAAGGAACCTACAAGAAAACTAATAGGTGGATTAGTTATGCCTCAGGATACACAATGTACAAAAATCAGTCACTAGTGATCTATACTAGCAATGAGCAATCCGAAAATAAAGTAAAAAGTGCCATTTACAATAGTGTCAAAAAATTAAATATTAGGAATAAATTTAATGAAGGATGGATAAGACTTCTACATTTAAAAGTGTAAAATATCACTGAACAAAATCAAGGGTCTAAATAAATACAAAAATATCCACCTTCATGGATTAGAAGGCTCAACATTGTTAAGATGTCAATTCTCCTAAAATTGATCTAGAGAGTCAACTCCAAACAAAGTCTCAGCAGGCATATTTTTAAAAATTATAAACTAATTCTAAAATTATATGGAAATGCAAATTACCTAGTAAAGCCAAAGTAATAAAAACAAGCAAAGTTGGAGAACTTATCCTACCTGATTTCAAAACTCTTTATAAAAGCATGTATGGGTTTGCCAAAAGGACTGTGTATTAACTATATTTTCTTATTTTCTGTACTCTTGATGCTCTGTCACCTGGTGCCTTGCTGATCCTGGAGACTGTCCCTCCCACGGATAGTTAATTACTAGAGACAGCAAATGAATTCCCTGTGAGCAAACCTTTCAGATGCAAACCAACAAATCCATGGCCCATATCTACCAACTATCTCCTTTATCAAGCTTTCACAGTTTGAGTCACTATCTCCCTGCCCTAATCACATCAGGGCCAGGTACCAGGCAACGAGGGACAGTCCTGCACCATAGAGCCTCCAATGAATTACTCAAACTAGCCAATCCTAAACCTTCCCAGCCTACTTACTCTGCCTAACCCATTCTTTCTCAAGAAAACCACAGTAAAGGCTCTTGCCTATGCATTCTCATCACAACTTCTGCCTCCTGACTGACCCTGGTACTTTCCCTTGTGGTCTTGCACGGTATGGCATGGCCCCTCATCTTGGGAGCTATGAGTTACAAATGATCTTTTCAGTGGCAATCATCTCTGGATCTGTTGGCCTCACCATACCTAAATAATAATAAAACAAGTATTTTAAAACAGAAAGACATATCAATCAAAGGAACAGAATACAGAGTCAAGAAATAGGTTCACATATGTAAAATCAATTGATTTGATGAACATGCCTTGGATATTCAATGGGAGAAAAGAAAGTCTCTTTAACAAATGGTACTGGAACAGCTGGATATCAAATTGAAAAAATGAACATCAATCCTTACATCAAACATGCAAAATGGATCATGGACCTAAACTGAAAAAGCTAAAATGGTAAAATTAATAGGAGAAAATATGAGAAAATCTTTGTGACCTTATGGTAGGCAAAGATTTGCTAAACAGATCACGAAAAATACTAACAAGGTTTTAAAAGATGATAAATTAGGCTCTGGCCAGGTAGCTCAGTTGATTAAAGTGTCGTCCCAATACCCCAAGGTTGCGAGTTCAATGCCTGGTCAGGACACATACAAGAAGCAATCAAAGAGTGTATAAATGAGTGGAACAATAAATTGAAGTTTCTCTCTCTCAAATCAATTAAAAAATATTAAAAGATGACAAACTCCAACAAAATTAACATTTTTGGTCTTTGATAGGCACCAGTAAGAAAATAAAATTGCAAGCCACAGATGAAACAAAATATTGGCAATACATAGATCTGGCAAAGGAACTGTATCAAGCAAATATAATCAACTCTTGCAGCTCATTAAGAAGACGACAACCCAATAAAATGAGAAAGATATCTGACACTTCACAAAAAAAAGGCAGGAATGGTCAATAAGCACATGAAAAGATACTTAACATCATTACTCACCAGATGAGTGCAACTTAACATCATAATAAGAGACTATTGTATATCTAATAATACTATAATAGAAAAAATTAAAGAGACTGATGATAGCAAGTGTTGGTGAGGATGTGGAGTAACAGGAATTCTCATGTATTGCTGTTGGGAATGTAAAATGGCACAGCCACTTTGGAAGACAGGTTGGCAATTTCTTATAAAGGTAAGCATATACTTATTATACGACATGGCAACTCCATTCCTAGGTATTTACCCAAGATAAATATAAACATATGTTCACACACAGGCATACAAAAATGTTCACTGCAGGTCATAATATCCACCTGTCATCAACAGGCATATCAACAAATAGCCATGTATTCATACTGTGGAATAGTATTCAGCATCTCAAAGGACCCAGTCAGTGATATACTCAATAACGTGGATAAATCACAAAATCATTATGCTGAATGAAAGAGTACAGACAGTATGATTCCACTGATAGAAAACATAAATAAAGACAAATATATAGTGACAAAAAAATGTCAATAGTTGCCTGGGGCCAAAATGGTGGTAGGCATTGACTACAAGGGGCATGAGGAAACATTTCTGTGTGATAGAATGTTATATAGCATGATTGGGGTGGTAGTTATACCAGTGTGTACCTTGTCAAACTGTACACTTGAAAGGAATACACTTTACTGTGGGTAAGTTATACCTTAATATTAAGTTAATTTTAAAGGAAAAAATGCTATGTGACAGTGCTCACAAAGTTGGCAGATGGGAGAGTGGCATGGAGATAGGGGAGGTGGAGAGGAGTGAGGAATCTGAAGGTAATATGTACAAAGGGAGGAGATAAGGCTGGTTGTAGGTGACAGTTTATTGCTATCTTAGAATGAGAAGTCAAAAGCAAAAGGAAGAAAGTGAAAGGATACTAGGAAAAACAGGAGTGAGGCAACCAACTGATTTTCAAAGAAGGCAAATCCATTAAAACCTGAATGTACAATATATGATAAGACTCTAAGACCCTGGGGTTGGGGTTAAGTAATGAAGCATAAAAATGTGATAGAAGAGAGTATCCAAGAAAGCAACATCCATAGTGAAGAAGGCTGGCATATGATCCAGAGAATAGGAATTGCAGTAATTCTCCTAGAGAAAAGTCAAGCAAAGAAGACAGTTGATAACAGGAAAGAAAATAAAGGGAGAGCGTAATTTGGTACCTGAGAGGCCAATGTTATTTATTCTCAAGCAGTTTCTAAAGTTTAAGCCTTCAAGAAAAGCAGCAATAATAGCGTTTTAAAGGGACTAGCCTCTCAGGAAAAAAAAAAAGTATTTCTATGTTTCCCTTCTGCCTGGGCCACACTCACCTGAACAGCTTTCATGTGGGGTTTCTCCCTCAAACATCCATGGCTCCTCTCCTTGTTCCAACTTGAAGATGACCTCTGGTTTGGGAACCTCATACCCTGTTAATAGGACATAATAGAGAACGGGGTCCAGCTAATTGCTTTCCATTTGTTCTCTAGAAAAGTAACCACATTTCACTGGGAAAAGAGTAATAATCACAGAGGTGAAAGGGACTGAAGAATCTCAGACCAATCAAGGACAACATCATTACACACTAAAGATGTACCAGAGCACTCAGCAGCTGAGAATGGAAATAATACCTTCACTGACGTTCTGTCTTAGTTTCCTAGGGCTGCTATAACAAAGTACCAATACCTGGCTGATTTAAAACCACAGAAACTTATTATCTCATATTTCAGGAGGCTAGAATTCTGAAATCAGGATGTTAGCAGGGTCATGTTCTCTCTGGAGGACACAAGGGAGAGTGCTTCCTTGTATCTTCTAGCTGCTGGTGTTTAGTAGCAATCTTTGGTGTTCCATGGGTTGTAAATGCATCACTCTGGCCATCAGATGGATGTCTTCTCCCTGTGTGCTTCCTCATCATCTTCTTTCTATATGTGTTTATTTCTGTGCCCAAATTTCCCTTTTTTATAAGGACACCAGTCATATTAGATTAGAGCCCATCCCCATGACCTCATATTAACTTGATTACCACTATAAAGGCCCTATTTCCAAATAAGGCCACATTCTGAGGTATTGGGGGGTTAAGTATTCCATATATCTTTTGGGGGTACACATCCCATCAGAGCTTGCACTCTGACCCCCAAAATTAATATCCTTCTCATGTTTAAAATATACTAACCCCATCCCGATATCCCCAGAAGTCTTAAGTCCAAAATTGTATCTAAAGATCATCAATTCAAAGTTTCAAATATTATCTAAATCACCCAAATCAGTTATGAGTCAGACTTAAATATGAGTCATCTTGGGATAAATTTACTCTCCATGAGAACCCGTGAAAGCTGACAAGTTACCTGCTTCCGAAATACAATGGTGGGTCAGGCGTAGGATAGATATTCCCTTTCCAAAGGGAGAAATCGAAATGAAAAAAAGGAATTGCAGGTCCCATGCAAGTCTGAAACATAGCAGGGCAAAATCCATTCAACTTTAAAGGCCTAAGAATAATCCTCATTGGCTCAATGCTCTGTCCTTTAAGTTCACTGGGGTGGTAGTACCACCCCCTTGACCCTGGGCCAGGAATGGCAGCATTCAGGGTCATGGCAGTGACCCTAGTGGTTCACTAGCAAAATGTTTGCTTCCTGTTCCCTTGACCTTATGGTCTGCTGGTCTAGAGGTCTTAGTTCCAAAGAGAGGAATGGTCCATCCACCAGGAAGTATAACAGTGATTCTACAAAACTGGAAGTTAGGGACATTTTGGGCTCCTCATGCCTCTTAATCAACAGGCAGTAGGGGAGTTACTGTGCTGGCTGGGGTGATTGAACCTGTCTACCCAGGGGAAACTGGACTGCCACTGCACAATAGAGGTAAGGAAGAGTATGTCTGGAATGCAGGCAAGCCTTTAGGGCATACTGCCATGCCCTGTGATTAAAGTGAATGAAAAATTACAACAATCCAATTCAGGCAGGACTACTAAATGGCCCAGACCCTTCAGGAATGAAGATTTGGGTGACTCCAACAGGTAAAGAACCACAAGCAGCTGGGGTGCTTGCTGAGGGCAAAGGGATTAAGAATCCTGCCTCAAGGCCACAACATAGAAACCTTGCTTCAGTCTGAAGTCTGCTGGCCTGTCCTGCAGATTTCCAACTCAAGATAGCAAACAATTCTTACCTGAATTTCCAGCCTCCTGGCCTGCCCTTTAAATTTCAGACTTACAGTCCCCACAATCTAATGAGCCAATTCCTTAAAATAAATCCCTTTACATATAAGAGTATTCTGTGTATATATATTGTTTGTATGTATGTATATGTGTATATATGTACACACACACGGTTCAATTTCTCTGGAGAACACTAATACAGATTTTGGTATCAAAAGTAGTTTTAGAGGAACAGAACCTTGAATATTAAGGATGCATTTTCTGAATTGGTTATGGGGTTTCTAGAATTGGTTCCCTATTCTGATTGTATTTCAAGGCACTAATGACTATTTCCCATAGTAGGGAGGGCACTGACAGTCTGTGGCATGATGCAGCAATAGAAATATGCAAAAATATCACTATTGGATACTCCTAAATAAGTGCTTATAAAAGGCATGATCCTGGATGACCATGCATTTAATACCTTAAAAATTTCTGTCAAACAAGTATAATAAGGTTGGTTTATATCTCCTACTGTCTCTGGACAATGTGGAAAAAGAAAAGGACGAGCTCAGGGATTTGATTTCCCAGCTCAAGCACGTATACATGACCTAAAAATTTCTACTTCTGTGCTGAAAGAAAATTTTAGCTTCTGTAGCTTCAGAGCTGAGGTTGCTGAAAACCAAACCCGAGTGTCATCCTGAGAGTGGCTAAATTACAACCCAAATTGCATTCCCAACTTGACAGGTGCTGCTATTAAAGTAAAGGCACTGACTGAGAAGGAATGGGATCCTGAAAATTGAATGTGACCATATGAGGACATGGAACCTCTAAATTCTGATGAATCTTCTTTGCCAGCACAAGCAGCCTTTCCACTCCTGACTGAGCAGATTACCCCTACTTTGCCTGAGTAGACCGCAATGGCCTCCCCTGAGGCAGTTGCCTCAGAAGGCACTGCTGATTCCCCTCAGCAGTGACCCCCAAACCCCTCTTTGCTTCTAGACCTGTAACTAGACTCAAGTCTCACCAGGCTCCAAGAAGTAATGTGTGACCCATGAAGAGGTGCACTACACACCAAATGATTTGTTCAGTTTATACAGACAGAAATCTGGGAAATATGTATGGAAATGGATATTAAGAGTGTAGGGTAATGGAAGAAACATGAAGTTGGATCAGGCTGAATTTATTGATATGGGCACACTAAGCAGATTTGGAATTTAATATTTCCACTTGAAGGGTTAGACAGAGCTTAGAACAGTTTGTTTGGTTGGTTGACTGAAACACAGACCAAAAAATGGTCTATATTAAATGCAGCTGAAATACCAGAACTGCTTTGGTATACTGTATAAAAAGATATCCAAAGGCTTAGGGAAATTAGAATGTTAAAGTGGCTTTATCATGTAAGATCTGCTCACCCACACTGGGAGGGTCCAAAGAACACATGTCATCACAACTGTGAGAAATAAATTTGTGAGGGGAGCCCCCACCATGTCTTTGAAGAGCTCTGTGAATGCTCCTCTCTGTAGGTCAGAAATTACAGTAGGAAATGGGGCCAGTGAACTCGGAAACCTAAATGCAATGGGAGTAATTGGATCCAGGCGTGTCAGGGCCAAGTGGATGCACTTAACTGCCAACTTCGAGGTGGATGTAATGGACAGCAGGGTCACACCAGTATTCAGCATAGTCTGATTTGCAGAGACCTATTGTTGTTGGCTACTTAATCATGATGTCCCTAAAACAGAGACAGATAGGCAATCTACTAAATCCCTACTTAATCTGTATAAGGAGACGTGTTCTAAGTCAAATGAACAGAAATCTAACTTGAAACATAAAAACAGAGTATTGAATCCTCAATCAATTACCAGATGAACCAGTTTAGAGACACAGAAACCTCTGAATTAAGGGAAGACCTGATCCCTTGAGGAAGGACCCCACTATACTGCCAAAAAGATATACCTCTAACCTTTCTCCCAGCCTTCCTTGGAGGAACCTACAGCCTTTTACCAAGGTGACTGTGCATTGAAGAAAAGGAAATCATGAGACTTTTCAGAAATTACTGGACACTGGCTCTGAACATGACACTGATTCCAGGAGACCCAAAAGGTCACTGTGGCCCACCAGAGCAGGGGCTTATGAAAGTGAAGTGATTGCTGGAGTTTTCGCTCAGGTCTGTCTCACAGTGGGCCCAGTGGGTCCCCAAATCCATCCTGTGGTTATTTCCTCAGTTCAGGAATGCATAATTGGAATAGACATACTCAGCAGCTAGAAAAATCCTCACACTGGGTCTCTGATCTGTTGAGTGTCTACTATGGTAAGACAGGCCAAGTGGAATTACAGAGACAGTGCCACCATCAAGGACTTAAAGGAGGCAGGGGTGATTTATTCCCACAATATTCCCATTCAACTAGTCTATTTGGCTTGTGCAAAAGATAATTGGATCTTGGAGAATGACAGTGGATCATCAGAAGCTTAAGTAGGTGGTGATTCCAACTGTAGCTGCTCTGCTATACCAGATGTGGTTTCATTGTGAGCAAATTAACACATCCCTTGGTGCCCAGTGTGCAACTAATGATCTGGCAAATACTTTTTTTTTTGCCATACCTGTTGGTAAAGACCACTAGAAGCAGTTTGCCTTTTACCAGGGTGACTGTGCTATAAACAAGGTATATACAAGCAAGTTCAACTATACATCTTTACTGTCCTACCTCAGAGGTATTGGAGCAGAACCCTGCCATCCTCTGTGGATAACTGGTCTCCTTTTAAGAAACACCTTTTGGCTTGCTACTGAGTCTCAATGTATTCGATCACTGAATTTAAGCATATTGACGAATGGAGGAAAAGAAACTTACCAAGGATTCCCTCAATAACAGTGAGTGGACACGAAAGAGCCCAGTACTGACTAAATTCAATCTTTGCCCTGTAGTGGGACAAAAGAAATGTGGGATACGGAAGATCTACTTCCTCACGCCACTTGTAGTGAACCCAGGTCCTTCTGATTGAGGACCTGTGGCTGGTGTGAGGCCAGTAGCAGCCACTGGACCACTGACCCTTGGTCTTCTCAGAGTTGTGTTGCTTGAAAACGCAGCCTAAAGTTAGTGGTAAACTCCATGTAAGCAAAATATCAGCATGAAATTAATAGTCAACAAGTACCATAAGGGAAAGTTGAAAAAAACTTTGAAGAGAGCATGTAACTGTTTAGAGGTGTCACTTCAAATCAGAAGTGGTGACCTTACACCTTCAGCCCCAAGTGGTAGTGCTGTCCCCTCAGTCCTGAAACCAAGCGGGTGACTCACCTTCTGGAACCAAACAGGTGACAGCCTATCTCCTTGCATTTTCCTAGCCTGTGCCTTCTGGGCCTATGGTGGCAGTGATATCCCTGCTGGCTTCTGAACTATTCTTGGGGTCATACATTCCTTTTCTTGGAGATAAATACATATTCACAGCCAAACAGCTTTACCAGCCTGTTTCCTGCCTCTAAAATCCCATAAATCCAATAGCTTTCCTTCATTTTTTCCTGTCTGTCCTCTTCAGACTGACTGGATCCACAAGTTATACACCATTCTTTAGCAACTGTTTGTCAAGCCATAGTCTTGCTGTTCTTTCCAGAGTATACCTTCTCATTTTTTGCGATATGAATAGGCTGAGAATTTTTCAAATCTTCATGTTCTAGTTCCTTTTTACTAAAAATTCCTTCTTCAAATTCTCTTTCTTTCAGCATTTTACTCTAAGTTGCAAGGAGAAACCATGCCATGCCTTTATACTTTGCTCAGAAATCTCAGCAAAATATCCAAGATCATCACTTACAAGTACTACTTTTCACTCAAGGGAACACAATTCAGCCAAATTACCTGCTACTTTATAACAAGGACTGCCTTTCCTTCAGTTCCCAATAACATGTTCTTCATTTCCATCTAAGACCTCACCAAAATCACCTTTAACATTCATATTTCTATCAACAGTCTCTTCAAGGCAATCTAGGCTTTTTGTTTTTTTTAAAAAAGATTTTATTTATTTATTTTTAGAGGAAGGGAAGGAGAAAGAAAGGGAGGGTAACATCAATGTGTGGTTGCCTCTTGCATGCCCACTACCAGGGACCTGGCCTGCAACCCAGGCATGTACTCCGACTGGGAATCGAACTGGCAACCCTTTGGTTTGCAGGCCCGTGCCCAGTCCACTTGAGCTACACCAGCCAGGGTAGGCTTTTTCTATCAAGTTTCTCAAAATCTTTCCACTCTCTGTCCACTGCCCAATTCCAAAGTCACTTCCATGTTTTCTTAGGTATTTGTTACAGCAGCACCCCATTTCCCAGTACAAAAATCTGTATTTGGTGTTTTTTTTTTTTTTTTTTTTTTTTTTTTTTTTTTTTTAGGATGGCTCTAACAAAGTACCACAAACTGGGTGGCTCAAAACAACAGAAATTTATTGTCTCACAGTTATGGAGACCAGGAGTCCAAAATCAAAGTGTCAACAGGGCCATACTCTTTTTGAAAGTGTTAGGGAAGGAACTATTTCATGCCCCTCTCCTGGCTTCTGGTGGTCTCAGGCATTTCTTGGGTTATAGATGCATTGCTCCACTCACATGGCCATCTTTTCCTTGTGTGTCTTCACATTGTCTTCTCTCTGGGGTGTCTGTCTCTGTGTTTAGATTTCCCTTTTTCATAAAGACACCAGTCATACTGGATTAGGACCTGCCTTAATAGCCTCGTTTTAGCTTGATTACTTCTGTAAAGACCCTATTTCCAAATAAGGTCACATTCTGAGGTACTGGGGGATATGACTTCAACATGTTTTATTTGAGGGACAAAATTTTACCCCTAACAGGCTCCTCACAGACGAAGAGGGTGACTGTACTTACCCACTGAGAGCAGGTGACTGTAGATCTCCAGCGTCACCTCCTGGTATAGGCGCCTTTGAGTAGAGTCCAGTTGCTGCCACTCTTCTCTGCTGAAGTCCACAGTCACATCCTCAAATGACACCAAGACCTGTAACAACACAATCCTGTTCAAACTGACATGGTCAGCACTGGGGGATGGGGAGCACATAGATAAGAAATAGTTTTTTTTTTAAGATTTTATTTATTTATTTTTAGAGAGAGGGGAAGGGAGGGAGACAGAGAGGGAGAGAAACAGCAATGTATGGTTGCTCCTCACATGGCCCTCACTGGGGACCTGGCCTGCAACCCAGGCATGTGCCCTGACTGGGAATCAAACCGGGACCCTTTGGTTCCCAGCCCGCGCTCAATCCACTGAGCTACACCAGCCAGGGC
>PVJI01023776.1:0-23038 GCA_004026765.1 Micronycteris hirsuta
GGGCACCTTTTGCCCAGACCTCCAGTGACTTTGTATTAAACCCACAGTAAAAGCCAATTCCTTAAAACAGTCCAGAAGCCCCTATCATCAGGGCCCTTCCCACGTCGCTTCCCATCATTTCCACCTTCACCCACTACCCTTGAGCCACACGGGCCTACCACACACTCTATGAATGTGCATAGTGCCTTCTAGCCTCAGGACCTTTGCACTTGCTCCCCTCCTCCCTTGGAATCCTTTCTCCCCAGTAGTCAGTCACATGGCTGGCTCCCTCATTTCCTAAAGTCTACTGAAATGTCCTGCTAGCATGGCAAGTTCTCACTGATCATTCTGGATAAGATAGGATCTCTCAGGCCAAGCACCCCTATCCCCCACTTCCATCAGCTTATTTCCCTCATTCCTCTGCTTATTTTGTTTGCATTGCATTCACCACCACTTGACATTATTTGCTACTTTTTTTTTTTTTAATCTTTCTTGCTCCATCAGCATGCCTTCATGGTGTTTCTGATCTCTTCTCCCTTCTCAAATGTTTGTCTTCTCTTCTGGAATGTACTACATAAGGGCAGGTCTTTGTTTTGTTCAGTGCTCTGTCCCCAGTGCCTAACATGGGGCCCGGCGTGGAGGGAGGGGCAGTGTTCATCAGATGTGCGTGGGTTGAAGAAGTGAATGAATTAATGAAGAATATGTGTGAGGGCCTCATTCAGGTGGCTGGCACTGAAGCAGCCAGCAGTGGAGCTCTGATTATGAGCAAAGCATTTATGTACTTGAACTTCTTTCAGTTTGGTTCATGGCAAGTAAGCCACCAAGGTAGCTCTTTGAATATAAATAATTGTATGTTGTTTCCTGCTTTAATGCAAATCTTAACATTAAAAAAACCCTGATATTTCTTGAGCTCTCCCTGAGACGGACTGCCCCCTGTGGTCGCAGAGGGTAGCGAAGTGGCTCTCAGGGGCCCGTCTGCTGTCCTCCAGTGGCTACTCCACAGACTGTCCCCTGGGTGGGATTAGCGGGGCGGCAGCTCAGGGCAGGAGTGATTTGGGGAGAATGTTTCTGTCCACTGGCTTGGGAGAGAGCCAGAATGGGGTGGAGGAGGCTCACTTGCCCAAGGAAGTGCCTGATCTTTAGTTTCGTATCGTTTTCAGGTTCAGGCGAAGGGCTGTGTGGTTTTTTGTCCTTTCATTCAAACACTGCTCGAGTCTCTGTCACTTGTGCTAGAAGGTTTAACAGTTTAGGTTCTGGGAGCATATGATGGATATAGACTCTGCCTGGAAGAGCTCGCAAACTCTTATAGTGTGTGTGTGTGCACGCATGCGTGTGCATACCATGCGTGCAGGACTGGTGGGTGAAATAATAGTAATAATACAACCCCTCCCGCACCATCACACCACATTGGTTACGGTGTCTCCGTTGTCCTCAAGGTACTCCTGTGAGAGTTGGGGCTGTTGTCTCCATTTTACAGATGAAGACACTGAGGCTTCGGGAAGTTAAGTATTTGCCAGGGTTACCAGTTAGTGGCCGAGTCTGTGTGGCTCTAACCCTCCTGCTCTTCCCTGCCCTGGTGAAGGGGGAGAGGGAGCGGTCTGGCTTCTCAGCCCTGAGAATCACCTCCCTGATGCCTGGGTCTGGGTGGAATAGTTTCAGGTGGATCTGGTCCTCGTTTGGGAACAAAGTGACTTCAGGCACTGACAAGCCTCCTTAGGCCGGGGTTCCCCGACACAGCGAAGCCGAACCAGCAGGGCCCCTTGAACCACTAAGTGGAGTTTCTAGAAGGGAGAATTGAAATGCAAAGCCTATATTTGCCTCCATAAAACATAGGGGACTGAAAAGATATCCTTATTAACTCTTTCCCCCTTTCTTTTTCTTCCTTTAGCCTGGAGATTTGCTATACTTTCCCAGAGGGACCATTCATCAGGCGGACACTCCTCCGGGGCTGGCCCACTCGACTCATGTGACCATCAGCACCTACCAGAACAAGTAAGCACGGCCTCCCGGCCTAGGATCCTGGGGCGGCTCTGAGCACTGGCTCCAGTGGCCGCTTTCAGGAGGCGCATGAGGGAGTGGGCTGCTACCCTCCCACTCATCCAAGCCCGGGGGTTTCAGGCTCCTTTGCTGACTTCATATTCCTTTAGTGTCCTGTCCGTGTGATTGGCCGGCCTGGGCTTCCTCCTGGGAATGTCAGGAACCTGACTCTGTACAACACTGGGGGTTTTCCAAGTTAAGGGGCCCCTAGTTTGGGAAGGAGAAACCGTAGCTGCAGGTATGGCTGCCTATTAGTGATGTCAGGCTGGGCTTATAGTGTGTGTGTCTGTCTGTTTCTTTGTTTTTAAAATATTTTTATTGTGATAAAATATATACAGGGATGGGCAAAAGTAGGTTTTCCCTGGCAGGGCGGCTTAGTTGGTTGGAGCTTCGTCCCCTACACCAAAAGGTTGCAGGTTCGGTCTCTGGTCAGGGCACGTACCTAGGTTGCGGGTTTGGTTCCTGGTCGGGGCTTGTACGGAAGGCAGGCTATTGATGTTTCTGTCTCTCTTCCCCTCCCTCCCTACCTCCACTCTCCCCCTCTATCTCTTTCTCTAAAACCAATAATCTATCCTTGGGTGAGGGTTTAAAAAAAAAAATCATTCTTTAAAAAAAAAAGTAGGTTTATGGTTGTGAGTTCGCTATTGTAATAATAATAAAGCTATTGTAATAATCCTAACTGGCGTGTCTTTTTCCATATGAACAACGGTAAACCTACTTTTGCCCCTCCCTGTATAGCATAGAATAGGCCATTTTAACTATTTGTAAGTGTATAGTTTGGCTACATTAATTGCATTCACACTGTTTTGCAACCATCACCACTGTCTGGTTCTAAAACATTTCCATCACCCCAAACAGAGACTCTAACCATTGAAACCTCTGGGTCTCCGATAAGGTTTCCACTTTTTACAGTTCATGAAGCTGAAGCAGGAAAGGTGGTCTGGGACAGTCAGACCTAAAAGCACATGTGCTGAAAGCAGTTCCAGTTACAACCATGTCCATTTTGGCAGATGCCTTGTCCCGGGACAGGACCCGGGTGGTCAGCGCCTTGTGAACAGCCTTTCGAGTTCACGTCTCACGAAGAACACCAGTCATCAGTTTGCTCAGCATGTGGGCATCAGACCCTGTGCTAGTTTCTGGGAGGGCAGGCATTGCACTGAAGGGGCTTTGAGAGAACTTACACCCTGGAGGTGGTGGTAGGAGGGAGACAGGCATGAAAATAATCACCAAGCTGTGATAGGTTCCATCACAGGTTTGCAGAGCAGACTTGGAGTGTAGAGGAAGGCTTCGGAAACGACCTGACTCCCAAGCTGAGGGAGACTCACGGGATGATTCAGAAGCTGGGTCAGAGGTCAGGGTGGGAGAGGACAGCAGCACGGCTCTCCTGCCTTCCGAGCTGGGACTTGCAGAACGAGTTGGTGAGCACACTTCTGCCTCCTCATCTGGCTTTGCAGTGTGAAATTACCCCTGGTGTTTAAGAGACTGGACGAACCTGCTGGAGCCTGGCCTGAGGTTGGGGCTGCCTTTGCCCACACACAAGTAGAGGGCCGAAGCTTGTGTTAGTCTTCCTTTATGAGAAATGCCCTTGTCTTGAGTTTTGGTTCCTTGTGTAGTGAGCAATGGAACGTCACCAAGACCACCTCAAAAAGAGCAGAGACAATTGGGGGAGTGGGTTGTAGCAACTGGAGCAGGGCAGGCCACAGGGACACTGGAACCAGAAGTCCATTCCGAATCCAGGGCAGCTCTGGGCCTTGGCAGCTGTGCAGTGAGGCCCACAAACATGCGTCTTCTCGTGTCCTGCCGTTGATGTTACTCATCCGTGTCCCCTTTCCCCGATTCTCCTGTCTTTTCATCTCTTATTGCCACCAACTGTTCTCTAGTAATTGGGTTTCTCTCCCTTTTCTTTCTTTTTTTTTTTTTTTTTTTTTTAAGATTTTGTTTATTTTCAGAGAGAGGGGAAGGGAGGGAGAAGGAGAGAGAGACCTAGATGTGAGAGAGGAGCATTGATTGGTTGCCTCTCGTGTGCACCCTGACCGGGGACACAACCTGCAGCATCCCAGGAATGTGCCCTGACTGGGGATTGAACCGGCGACCTTTCACCTTGCAGGGCGACGTCCAACCAACTGAGCCACACCAGTCCCGTCTCCTTTTTTTCCTTACTCAGCTTCTGTTTACTTGTCACACTGGCTCTTCATAAGCCATCATTGTTTCTCCACCTCCTTCTCCCTCATTGAGCCCATTAGCTTTTGCTTCTGCTAGGTGCCTGACTCGCTGTTTCTCAGTCCCAAGAATGAAGACTGGGTAGCCTGCCCCTGGGTCCCACCCGCCCCTTCTCCGGTCAGCAGGGGCTGGGGAAGAGCACCGTGACCAGTGTCCTGGCTGGACTGTGGTCTGTGTCAGTGGTGCTGGAGCTGGAATGGGTGTAGCTTGAGGACCCCTGTACCCTGGAGATGTCCCTGTGCTTTGGTCCTGGTCCTCCTTATGGCCTCTTGCTAATACCTCTTTAGGGTAGCGTGTTGGAACATTTGGGGCCTGCTGTGTGGGACAGCAGCAGGTGATCTGGCTATTCTACCAAAGTGAACCCCGGCTTAAGAGGTGTTACTCCCGCCCGGCTGGTGTAGCTCAGTGGATTGAGCGCGGGCTGGGAACCAGAGGGTCCCGGTTAGATTCCCAGTCGCGGCACATGCCTGGGTTGCGGGCCAGGTCCCCAGTGAGGATCATGTGAGAGGCAACCATACGTTGCTCTTTCTCCCTCCCTTCTCTCTCTGAAAATAAATTAAAAAAAAAAAGATTAAAAGAGGTGTTACTCCCAATTTCGGAACGGCCCAAGATCCGTGCTGATTCTCAGGAAAGCACAGAACTCTGTTTCACTGCAATTAAATTCCTCCCGGTGACCCCCCCCTCCCCCCGGCCCCAACCGTGCCCTGCAGAGGTGGAGCTTATTTTGTGCTGTTGAAAGCTCCGAATGTGTCCTCCAGGTTGAAGCTCAATCAAAGATGTGAGACTGCAAACCACCAGGCAGTAGTGGATGTCTTGGGGAAAGTGCTCTCATGTGGCTTTTGTCCTCCTTTGCCACTTGTCTAGGAAGGAAGTATAAACATGTTAATTGTGCTTACTGAGTGAGAAGCAAAAGTCATACTGTGAATTTCCATTTTGGATATAGCTAGTAATTTGAAATCTGCTGGTGACACAGAGGAAAATTTTAAACAGCTAAGAAATGTTTAAAGAGAGTGCCCCTCCCAGAGTGTGTCTCTCACGGGCACACTTTCAGGAGCCAGCCAGTCTAAATGCCCCCAAGAAAGCAAAGGTCGCCTCCCTAGGTGCTATTTTTGGCCACTGGCTCCTATTTTCTACCCCACTAAAGCCATTGCTAGACTGTAGCAGGTTTTGAGATCAATTCTTTCGAAAATTGATGTTGATGGGTATTTTGCAGAGGAAGAGTGCAGCTCTTTTTTAAGGGACAAAGGAAATGGTAATGTAACTGCAGATAATTACACAGTCTGGGGATCTTGCTGTTACCCTAAATGTGTAACTTTTGGAGTTTTTGCACATAAAACTTATTTTTTGGTCCTATAATGATGGAGTACTAAAATTTCCTACAAAGCTTTCCTCACAGACACTTGTTATGGTTAAAAACATTTAAAAAATTGGTCCCTTAAACTTCCTACTTTATGACAGTGCACATTTAACTCCCTGGTGTCCTTAGGAGAAATGGTGAAGGAAGCCCAGTTTCCTGCCTTTAACTTCCCGCGTGGGTGGGAGGGCGTGCGTGGGAGGGCAGTGTGACTGGAGCGCCTGTCTCTGTGCTGAGTGATGTGCAGCTCGGGAAGCCTGGGCAGGGGAGCTGGAACGCAGTGGGAGCTTCCACAGTGTTTGACTTTACTGGTAGTCAGTGTGTTCCGTGTGTTGTGTGTGTGTTCACTGTTTTTTGTTGTTGCTGGTGTGTGTTACAGTTCATGGGGAGATTTCCTTTTGGACACCATTTCGGGGCTTGTGTTTGATGCCGCGAAGGAAGACCTGGCGCTCCGGGCCGGCATCCCCCGGCAGCTGCTCCTGGTAAGGAGTCAAGGCAGGTGTGGAAGGAGTGGGATTTGTGGTCAGGGACGCCGAGGCTGTAGCTGACACCCTCGGACCACAGGTTCCTTCCTCTCACACGAGCCATCTTCTCTTCTGTGCGGACCCTGCCGGGCCGGGGGGTTTGCAGAGGGAACAGGGCGCTGCACGGCAGGGCCCAGAGGGTGGGCTGTGCGCGCAGCCTCTGCCTGCGCTTCACGGTGGCAGTACAGGCACCGTGGGAAGTGTTGGCTGAGCAAATGGCGCACAAACAACGTGGCTGGAGGACTGTCGATTCAGCACACGAGATTACTACTTAGGAGAGTCCCACTGGAGAGCCTGGCCTTGGTGTTGCCCCGGCTTCTGGGTTTACATCGGAAATAGCAGCACTGTTTGGCTACATTTGAGAAAATGGGTGAATTAGTGCTGAATTAGGCAAAGGTTGCGTTCACTATCTGAAGCAGTCACCTTTGGACAGTGACTTGCTTTCCAAAATGCAAGAGCTGGGACTCTCCATTTCCAGGGATCTCTTTCCGGGCAAAATCCTGAAAATTGATTTTTTACCCCCAAACAACAGGCAGCCTAAGATGAACAGTGGTTACAAGGAAATAATGGTATATTGTTCTAAGGGCTCCGGTCTCCCGCCCCCAGCCAACCCCAGGGGCTGCTCAGCAGGCTGGGACCCAGGCGGTGAGTTCTGCTGGAATCTGGGCCAGGACTCCCCTCTGTGTCTTCAGCAGGTGGAAACCACAACTGCTGCCGTGAGCAGACTAAGTGGCTTTCTAAGGACGCTTGCAGAACGTCTGGAAGGCACCAACAAGCTGCTTTCATCAGATATGAAGAAGGATTTTGTTATGAACAGACTCCCACCTTACTACGTGGGAGACGGAGCAGAACTTTCAACTCCAGGTGCAGCTTGCTGCTTTTCTTCGGTGGTTGGGGCGAGTGGGGGATATTTGGAGGCTTTCCCAGGTGGGCCCTCGGTGGGCAGATGGAAGGGTGAAGCATTGCAGAGCTAACGCGGAGCTAGATCTGCGTCTCGGGCGTTGCGGTTGGACAACACGTGCTGCCCACACACGGCAGCGTCCCGCACCGCACGAATCGTTTGCAGAGACGTCGCGTCCCAGCGTGATGGGGAATGAGAGCTCTGTAATTCTGGGTGAGAAGTATGTGTATTTATAGGTCTTCTGGTATTCCAGATGTTTTAACAACGTGAACATGGAGATAATCTTGTTGGAATTAGGGATGGGTAGAATGTTGCCATCAACAGGTGAAATATGAGAATGCCCAAGGTTCTCACTGACCTTCCCCAGGTCCCAGGTGACTATTCTGTGACAGGTATAGGCTGCAAGTGACAGCGCTCCTGGGTGGGTGGTGATTTTGCTGTCCTGCAGCAAAGGCCAGCAGCACGCACTCCTGTAGTCAGACAGAGTCGGGTTTGCTGACTGTTGCAACGTAGAAGACCACACACACCGCTGGGAACCGTGGGGCATCGCAGTGAAAGGGCATTGGAAAGGACTTCCAGGATCTGGGCTTGACCTGGGGGACTTTCGGGGGGCTCTGAAGCAGGGCTTTGCTCGGGGCTGGATGCTGCCTGGAAGTGGGGGATTCTGTGACTGGGTCTCTTGTCCATCTCACCGAGTAGCAGGAGGAATGAAGTGAGGCCAAAGTTGTAACTGGAAAAGCAGCAGCCGGCACTCAGACTAGGCAGGATCGGGGCTGTTTGGTCACGTTTGCGGTTCTGATGATCTTTTGCCTGAGTTCCGACATGATTAAGGACGGGGCTTGTTTTGTCTCATCTCAGTCGGCGAGCGGCCCTGGTTGTTCGTGTTGGCCTTCCGTGGGGCTGTCTCGTGTTCTGCAGAACACGCAGGGACAGCTGCGAGTCCAGGCCAGGTTTCAGGCCGCTTTTCTCTTTCTCAGTCGGGTTGAGTTGAGGGTATTATTTTTACTAACTTTTGTAGAAGCCTTCTTTGTCACCACTTGAGAATCACTGGAATAAACAATCTATCAGGTCCTGTCTAACATTGGTTCTATTTACATTTTTATTGTATCTTTTGGGGAAGGTTAGGATTTGTTTTTGATTGCATCTATTCAAAATAGCAAATGTTTTATCAGCACATATTTTAATCTTTATACAGAACAGAGTTTTCTGATTATCACTTTAATAGTCCAGAATATTTTTCTAAAGTTTTCCTTGTCTTTGCCGTTATAGTCAATAAAGCTGTGCTCCCTTAAGACTCTTTCCTAACCAGATGACCCTTTAAGGCTAGTCTGTTTGTAGGGGCTGCTGTTTCACTAAGTTAAATTCAATTCAGGAAAGTATTTTTTTTTTCCTGTGAACGTTACTAGGTGGCTTCTATCTGACACTATGCTTGACCTACACAGACTGAATAATTTGCCATGGTCGCGCAACTAGTATTTGGTGGGGTGGTACCATTCGAACTCAGGTATTCCTTCTCGAGTCCATGTGCAGAGTAAGGAGCAGTCCGCGAAGCTGGGGCTGCGGACGGCAGTGTTCTGTGCAGCAGGGCAGGAGGCTGTCTCTTGTGATAGCTACTGGGCTTCCATGGTATTAAGTCTCTTTTTTTTAATCCTCACCTAAGAACAGTTCTTCATTGCTTTTAGAAAGAGGAATGGCGGGGGGAGAGAGGGAGAGAGATCAATCGACAGATCGACATCCATATCGATTGGTTGCCTTCTCGTATGCACCCCCACCAGGGATCAAACCTGCAACCTTTCCGTCTGCGGGATGACGCTCCAACAGAGCCACACCAGGCAGGGCCGTTTATGTCTATTTAATGTGTTTACCAACTCCTGTCGTTGTCTTATCGAGTGTCTGTCTTCACTGTGAGAATGGGCTGCACGAGATGTAAACTATGATGTCACTACAAATGTCAGGGTAAGCAAATACCTGAGTTGGAGAGAGCATGCCATGTTTTGATTCACTGCAAATTGTTAGTAAATGTGTTCCTTAAATAGTGTCACCTGCAAACAAGCTGGATCCTGCTGGTTTCCACTTCTGTAAACTGGCTTCTACCTCTGGATTTTCTAGGTGGACAGCTGCCTGGGTTGGACAGCACAGTGAAGCTGCAATTTAAGGACCACATTGTCCTCACAGTGAAGCCAGATCAGGACGGATCTGTGAGTATCAGGGGGAGAGGCTTCCTCCCTTCTCGGGGCACTTCTTCTCAGGTCTCAGTTCACCAGACTGACAGATGGCCCCTGCCCTTGTCCCCTGGGAATCCATCTGTTCTCACAGCTCAGTGCCATTACTTCAGAGCAGACTATGCCCAGCCCTCACTGTTCCCGATTTTCTTGCCTATTGGGTGTTTCCTCGACTCCCACAGAACCCTTTTCACTCCCCTCCTGCAGTGATTAACGTCTGGTCTGTGCCTCCCAACTAGGTTTCAGGCCGTGTTGCTCAGACAGCTGCAGACCCCATTCAGGCATCTCCCTGGCTCAGTCCCTCTCCCATCCTCTGCACTGCAGATCTGTCTTTACGTATGGTTTTCTTGATGTTTCTTCTGGAAGAAAAAAAAAAATCTCTATCCTGTAGAAAGATATTCTACTTTCCATACCCTGACCCAGTAGTTCCCCACACTGGCTGATCGTAGAACCAGCTGGAAAACTTTAAGGATTATGAATTCCTGGGCTTTACCTGGTCTGGGCTAGAGCCTCTGCCTTTATTGTTGCATCTCCCTGTACAACCGTAAGGACCTTTGGAACTATCCCATGCCTTCACCCTGTTCCCCTCATCAGCTTTCTTGGGAGGGCACTCCCTGAATGATTGGAGGGGGTGAGAGAGGCATCTAGCTGTCTCTGAAACCAGCCATCAAGGCAGGACCTGCAGAGGACTGGTTTCTAATATGTACAGAACCTCAGAAGTACACATCTTCATTTAAAGAAAAACCCCAGTTACTCCAGTAACCAGTCAGTTTGGGGATGACCTCTATCAAGCCAAGCTGTGGGACTCCTGTCCGAGAGGTGACGAGGGAAGACTCAGGCTCTGGAGGAGAAACTGCACTGTGTGTGGGGGAAGGGAGGGCAGCAGAGACCGTGGGGGCGGCTGCTGTGATTGGAGATCACAGAGCTGGTCTTCCTTGAGAGGTACTGTAATTTGCCGTGTGTAATGTGTACTTTTTGGCCCAGACAGTGGAGGGAAAATGAAAGGATGTGCATCATGCGTGGTTATGACGATTCCACCCCACGGGTCTGATGTGGGCGTAACATTCCCGTGTGTAACGTGCCCAGGAACGTGGGCGCACGCCGTGCTCAGCAAAGTGCCGTCGTGTTCACTCTGCGGCGCTCGTGTAGTTGCAACTTCCATGTGATGTCACAATTTTGATACAAAATAGTGCAGGTGTGATTAAATGAAGAAACTTGAGTGTTAAGTTTCTGTTGCTTTTTCATTGAATCAAGTTTCTGAAGACGCTCCAGCAGGTATACTATTTGTATCCATGATTTGCTACCCACACATATATCATAACTTCTTACCAAAAGGATTCTTTACAGTATTCAGTCAATTTCACTTAAGCACCGAGGCTTTAGATTTTTCTTGGTAGTGACCTATGTTATTGGAAAACCTTCCTAGTCATGAAGCCCTTGACATTCTCTTGATGACTTAATTTTTTTTAAGGATGAAGCTCAAGAAAACATGGTTTACGTCTATCATTCCTTAAAGAACAGGAGAGAGACACACATGATGGGAAATGAGGAGACAGAGGTTTGTTCCAACCTAAAGCAAACGTTCTTCCTGTGATTGGTGGTGGCTGGGAAGAGGCTGTTACCTGTGGTTTATGGGTAATGTGCTTTTTTATGACTGCAGTGTGGGCTTAACATTTCATGCAACTGACAGAGCCCTTGCACGGGGAGGCTGGAGTCAGACACTCTGAGACACACACACACACAGACCAGCTTTAAAAGGTACCAGTGGGGCCAGGCAGCCTTGTAGGAAAGGCGCGATGTAATGGGAAGCATCTGCGTTAGCATGCTTTTCACGGAGTCTGTGTTTTCATATGGGAGTTGGCGAGTTCTGTAAGTTACCTCATTATAGTTTATGGAGATAATAGCCTCACCCATCTGGAACAAGCTTCATATTGGTGAAGGGCATAAAAAATAATGACGTACTGAGAATTTTGGAAGTTTATATGAAAATGCCACTTCAGAGACAAGTTGTATTTTATCTGACTCCTCCTTTTTCAGTCTCACGGACTTCGCTTTCCTTTGTCTCACGTGGATGCGCTGAAGCAGATTTGGAACGGTTCACCTGTTTCTGTCAAGGACCTGAAACTTCCTACGGATGCGCAGAAGGCAGGCCTGGCACTAGCCCTCTGGACGGAGTGTTTAATCCAGGTCGTCTAGCGCTGCACAGTGGAAGAGCACCTGCGGTTGATGGACGAGGGAGCCTCTTTTGGTCCGAGTCAGCAGACTGGTTGGAGGAGAGGTTATGTACAGCTCTGCCCGCACGTGGCTCTGCCCCCGGGAGGCCTGCCTGTGGCTGGTGGGCAGCAGAGGCACACGGGAGAGAGAAGGGCAGAGTACTAGGTGTCTAGAAAGTGACAAGACCATACTTTTGACAAGTTTATTTAATCCAGTGTGGTAGAAAAGGCACAACTACAATAAATGTATCACTTAAATTTAAAAATTGTTACCTGTCTCTGTTCTTTGGAAGTAACTTCTTTAAAGAGCCTCATTGGCTCTAGAAAAAATTTAAACAACATGAAGGAAAAAATTTTAACCTGGATTTTTACAATGACAGTATACATACCTGTCTGTATACACGAGCACCCCCTTTAAAATAAAGATACCCTTGTAATTTCCATTAAATAACTGCCACACTAGTGAGAGGCACTCGTATCGCTGGGCATAGGGAGTTTTACAGTTGCTGCTTGAAAGATGACAGAGCCTGAGATTAAAGGGAAAAAAACCTCAGTATTTACATGGAAAGACCAAGTCTCTATAAAAAATACTCAAAATAGTGGGTCTTTGAGTTTAAACAATTCACTGTTATTTTACATTCTAAAGTGCATATAGGTTGATATTTTTAAAAATACCAGTGGAGAACTTAATCTTTCTATATAAAAATTGAACAGAACTTTTTCTGCTTTCTGGCAAAAGTTGGGGATGACGGGAATAGTTGTCTCACTGTCAGTTTAAAACCAGCTCAGGAGGGAAAAATGCTTGAAAATTGAGTTCGAGATGATATCCTATCTGATTTTGCTTAAATAGTAGCTATTTAAAATGGGAGTGAAAAACTGAGTTTTCTATCATTTCATAGAAAAATAAGCACTTTTACATAAAGTAAAATGGTATAGTCAAGTCTCAAATACTTGGCTTTAATTTGAACATTTGAAACTTCCGTTTACTTGACGCAAAGAAAAATTGGACTATCTTATACACAGGTGACACAATCTTTATAAACACTTCTTGAGGGCAGATCAGGCAAAATCTAGGCTGAGGTCTCAGCACCAGGATGGGTACACACTGGTTACAGTCCTGTGGCCCGGGAGGGCATCTCTGTTACCGAGAGCGCAGGGATGGTCCCAGGTTACTGGTGTTTTTTCAGTTTGAAGGACTGAGCAAAGAACAGCCGCAGAAGATACTCCAGTATTTGAGCCTTTTTCCTAATAAAGCTGAGATCCCTCCCTGGGGCCAGTTACAAGTATGAAGACTTAACGGTGCTTCAATGATAAAAGCCTCAATAGAAAACCTTTAAGGTTTAGCTAATATAGCAGCTTAACAGGAAGGTTTATTAAGTAGGTCTTCAAATATTGCTAAAAGTTATTCTTTTCACAAAAGTATGACTTGACCTATAGGAATTTCCCTGTGCCTTGCACTCACACACGCACCCGCTAGGATGTGCGTAACTCCTGCAGGACGCCAACCCCACCGGCATCCTCAGTGGTGGCTGTCAGGGACAGGGATTGTATTTGGCAGCTAGGAGAGAAAACACACTTCAGGAGGCCTGCTCACCCAAACCGGAGGTCAAGTAGGAATAGAACCTTCCCCAGAAATCACGGCTTATTCATAGGACCACCAAGGAATTGGCAAGAGCATTCTGAGCTTTCCCCGTGGTTAACAGCAATAGTCTTATCTTGGAGCCTCAGAGAAGAGTTCATTCTCAGTGATCCAGGAGCGTGAGGACAAGCAGCTTCCTTTACGAGGGTCGTGGGGTTCCTTCTTCCTTTGCTTTTTTAGGGATGCTGCCAGTTTTCTCACAGTATTTCAATGTCCCATTTCTGTGTTTCTTCTCCCTCCAGGGGCTGATTTACAATGACATGAGTCTTGTCATAATAATTTCCTCCTGAAGTAGAAATTGTAAAAGAAAAGATTACTTGTTCACACAGACGCTTAATAGTTTCCACAAGCTTTGTTCAGCCTCCTGTTCGGGTAGATTAGTATGTCATTTACAAAGCAGCCTCAAATGGGAAACTGAGTTTAAACAGGCTCAGCTACTATTCACCTCAAATGGGACTTTATTTTGACTCAAATGGAAGAACAAAGAGGTAAGACAGATGGTGGGCGCGCGGCTCAGCACGGGGTGCTCCGAGAGCCCCGCTGGTTGTTGCGTTCTGTGGTTTTGCTTCTGCACCAGCAGTGGCTGTGACTAACCCAGTTAAAGCAACAGCCCTGAGTAATTCTGGCCCTGACCTTGCTGGGTTAAAAACCAAGGTTAAATACCTACCATAAGTTTTAACTGAGGGCTTTTAAGGACTACAGCAATTCATAGCAAAAAGTTAGAGGTGTTTCTTTCTAAGCAGCACAGTATTTTATGGTTTGATGTTCAAATTTAAAATTGTTCACAAAGATCACAGGATGAACAAATAATTTTATGATGATACTAATGAACAAAAACCTTCTTGAACTGTCTTTAGCCTTTTTCTGCTTGATCTACATAGGTAATTGTTAAAACAGCGTATCTTAACTTTTTTCACACATAATTTAAAGTGACTTAATTTCTCTCTTACACATAAGGATTTCTTTCACCCAGGAGAAGGTGGTGGTTTGGAACTTAAAATGGTACCCAGAGACACAGCACTGGGTCTCATCATGGGCCCACCTTTTACATCCAGGACAAGTTGGTCGCTGAGATAGGAGCTGATGGTTCCGTTTCTGTTCAGTCTCCACTTCTGCCGGAACTGCCCGTGTTCAGTCCACAGGGCCACTTTAGCTCCGGGCGTGTCTCGGCCACCAATCACATCCAGACATGTATCAGTGGCCTAAAACGGTTAAGAAATACATTGGTAGTACTGTGTTTGCTAAAATCAGTTGAATTGAGGCCCTTTTCTTTCCTTTCAAATGAGAAAGTTTATAAAGTTACAGAGGTAGCAGTCAGCCAGCTGGGCCGCGCAGGCTCCGGAAACAGGTTACAGAAGCAAAAGAAGGGCCCTTGGAGCTTAGGAGAGAGAAAGGCAAAGGTAACAACGGGCCTTGCAGTGCCTCCGGGGAAGGGAAGGGGTGCTCCCGGGAGGAAGGGCGCCCCCGGTCGCTTTTTCCTGTGAACAAATCACAGACATTAAGCGACTACGTCTTTATCTAAAAAGAATACTATATGGCATAATCTTAGTAAGCTCTTTAAAAGTCGTCTTTGTGGTTGTGGGGAGGAAATGGTACAGAAATGAACCTGAAATAGAGGTACTTGTTTGTAAAAGAACGCCTGCTTCTGACAACAGATGTTCAATAAACGTTTGTTGCATTGGAATTAAATGTTGAGTCCCTGTTAGTGTAAATGTATTAGCTTGAGCTTAGTTTTCTTAATGCTTTTCATTTTTGTTGAAGCATGAGAAAAAAAGCGGATAAACCATTGGTAAAACAATAAAACATATGTGTAATGTTTTAAAATTTTAATTCTATTCCCCATTGCATCAAACATAATGGAGAAGTCACAGAAAAAATGAAAACTCAATTTTATTTTCTAGGCTTTCTCCAATACAACTCCTGTCTTTGTAATGTCTTTGCTGTACATTTTGAAAATGAGAAAGTTTCACCATGTTTAGAATCACAAAGGCGGCAGGTTTCCTCTGGGCCTTAAAGGAACATCCACCTAAAGAGCACAGTGTCCAGTGCAGCTCCCCTGTGGCTTTTATCATCGGTTTGAAAAACTCATTTAGGCGTATTCATAGTATGTGATCACCTTAGTTTTTACTTTAAAATAGAAACTGAATTTTCTAGGTCAAAAAATTTCTAAGTCCAGTTCACTTACATGCTTTAGCAATATAAATACCAATATTTATATACTCATGAAACTGTAGGTGGGAAGTTACATTATTTTGTCATGCCATTTGATTTGGCGAGATTCTGGTTTCCAAAAGAAAGGGCCCCAAACCAAAAAGCAGGGCGTGGTGTCGGAGGGGCTGGTCACCTTGGATTTGAAGAGTCCGCGGCAGTAGTGCCAGATCTGCGAGTCCCTCCCGCTGCAGGGGGAGACGCACACAGACGTCGCCCTCGTGTCCGCTGCGTTCCCAGTGACCGTCAGGTACTCGTTCTTGGCTCGGTTCCTTATCCGGATGTACACTGCGGGCTGTGAGGGGGAGAAGCACAGGCATTGAGAAGACACCTGTTGAATCTGGAAATCAGTCCTTCCAAAGAGGAAAAGCTTGGAGGGGAAGGAACAGTGATGGGATTTATTTGTATCAGTTTCACTTGGTCCCTTTAGCAAATATTTATAAATTAGTATTTTCTACTGACAAAATCCTTAGACCACTGAGCACAAAGATCAAATTGAACAATCTCTTATACTTTTCAGAGAACGACATGTCCTTTCAAAGATCAAAGGTAGTAACTTTCATTCACTAAAATTCCAGGGTGGTGAAGAATCAGGGATTTGACAAGTTTAATTCCATGACTGCTGTGCCCTGTCTGTGCTTGGGGAGGCAGAGGAGGAGGACTAATGGCCAGGTGCCACCCGCCAGGGTCTACCAGTGACTGAGCACAAGGATCAGACACACCGTCCTGAGCCAGGACTGAGTGCTCCGGGACTGCTCGGGGAGGTCTTAGCAGACCCAGGGAGCGAGGCCCCTAGGAGCTGTGGAAACCTCTTTGTTCACATTTATATTTTGTTGACCTTTGCACGTCTTCAAAGAAAGAGAAGATATTCACTCACTACTTGTTCAAAATTGGGTAGCAAAGGACTTCATCCCCAGGACCTGGAAAGTTTTTTATTTTTTTAAAGGTAAATTACTTTAAGGTTTTATTTATTTATTTTTTTCAGAGAGAGGGGAAGGGAGGGAAAAAGAGAAGGAGAGAAACATCATTGTGTGGTTGCCTCTCACGTGGCCCTCACTGGGAACCTGGCCCGCAACCCAGGCATGTGCTCTGACTGGGAATAGAACTGGCGACCCTTTGGTTCGCAGCCTGTGCTCAATCCAGTGAGCTACGCCAGCCAGGGCTGGGAAGTTTTAAAGTAAAATATTAAATATAGGACTTGTCTGTAAGGATAATGGCTAATATGAGAAGCTTAGCGGACTAAAATGCTTTCTGGGCTCCTGTATTATCTGCCAGAATTGACAACCAGAAAAATCCTTTAAGGAAGTACAGTTGTGGTCCTAATTTTATAAATAAGGGTAATGGAAGTGGAGAAGCAAGGTCTGTATGCACCCAAACCCTCCCTCATATAACCAGGACGCTCTAGCAAAACCTGTGCCGAAAAGCGCACACTGCTCTTAGACACAGGGCGCACAGGACGAGTGTCCAGCGCCCGTCCATGGGATGGTGGAGGCCAGCACATGACTGAAGAGCCACACACACGGTTCTTTCTGTCCCGTGGCTGGGCCTCCAGCCTTCACGTAATAAGATGTGGGACACTCCACCCCCACCTTGGGTCAGGTGTTGGAATCTCAGAACCTTGCTGAACAATAACAGATGGTCTGGTATTTAATAAGGAAGGACTTCCATTCTGAGAGATACAAGTTCTAGGTAAGTGCAGCAATGTATCATGGTAAGACCAACAAAGACTACTCTATTTTGAAATTTATGACAGAACAACATGAGGACACTTGAATTTTGGTAAATTGCTACCATGTTTAGCCTTCCTAAAGAAATAGACACTCTGAACACTTAAGCAAATGGACAAACTGCTATCTGGTCCTTTAAAGCAAGATATTTTAATTGTTTCGAACCACGACTTCCACATGCAACAGTTACGTATTTAAATTTCTATAATCCAGCCTGGTCTCCCACTGCAATTATTAATTCTTGAGACTTCAGTATATCTTTTAAAAAACATTCATTCATTCACTCACTCACTCATTCCTTACCTGAGAACATTTTTTCACTGCTTCCAGAGAGAGGAAGGGAGAAAGAGGACCATCAAGGTGAGGGAGAAGCACTGACTTGCTGCCTCCTGTATGCACAGACTGAGGACCTCACACGTCCAAACCAGGGACACAGCCTGCTCCCTAGGCAGGTGCCCTAACCAGGAACTGAACCTGCAACCTTTCAGTTTATGGGATGACACTCCAACCGAGTCACACCGGCCAGGGCCGGCTTCAGTGTATCTTCATTGCGGTTTCCTTACCTTGCACGTGTCAGACAACAGGCATGACCTTCGCAGAGGACAGAGTCCACTTATGTTAGGGAAAAACATCAGTTTTAACCATTAACTCCAGCAAGGCACTAATTAACCCTTATTATACACTTGTAGTCTGACTCTTCTGGAATCATACTTTAAAACACTGATAGGCATTATAATTGCCTTAGTGACTTTCCAATTCCCAACCTCAAAGAGAATCACATTTTAATTATTCCTAAATTTCTAGACAATAATATGAACTAAAGCAGTACTAACAGCCTTACTAAAAAAGACAATCTGGCCTATAAATACTGTTTTAGAAACCTAGAATTCCTCTGCTGGCTTTCAAAGCTGTGGCCTAAATGAACAACAGTTAAAATACTATTTCAAAACTAAATTTTTAACCAGAATAGGAATCAGGTAATTCCTAAAGCACATTGCAAGAAAAATAACACAACGTTAATTGTCAAAAAATGTCTATGTAAAATTAGAGGCTATTGTTCTAGTATCTTTTTTTTAATCCTCATCAGGGACATTTTTTCATTGCTTTTAGAAAGGGCGGGGGGAGAGGGGGAGAGGGAGGGGAGAGAGAGAGAGACAGACAGACAGACAGACACACTGTGAGAGAGAAACATCAACTGGTTGCCTCTCCTAGGTTCCCTGACTAGAGATCGGGGACAGGGAACTGAACCCGTGACCTTTTGGTGTACAGGTTGATGCTCCAACCAACCGAGCCACATGGCTACTCTAGCTATCTTTCAATCTCAGGACCCTGAACAATGGGCTGGGACATCCTTCCCTAGCAAGGAACCATCTTTCAAAAGTGAGGGAAATCTTCTCAAGTTTCCTACAACATAAGATTCAACATTACTGTGTGGTTGGTAAAAGCTACGTGGAACTCTCACTTCTGTATTGCTTTTTCCCACGGCTTTTCAATGGGATCTCCCATCATGCCGTGTGCCAGGAGTGAGGAATAAGCGAGATGCGAAGGTCAGGAAATCCCATACCACATGCTCTTTGCCAGGAAAGCCCACTGTTGTCTGCTATCTCGCAGGAGAGCATCTCTGACTCTCTCCAGGGACACTGTAAATAATACTTTCAGAATAAATGTGTTACTCTAGTAATATGAGCCAGATGTTGTGTCAAGCTCTTCACATATATTGTCTTACTTAATCCTCACGACGATAGTGGGAGGTAAGCAATGTGGTCACTGTTTCACCAGGGAGGAATCTGAGGTGCCAAGAAATGAGGTGACAAAACCCATTCAAAGCCACACCACTTACAAGTGGCAGAGCTGGGATCTGAACCAACAGAACCGGAGTGGTGGGAACGAACCTGTGTGTCTGTGTGAGTGAGAGAGAGGCAGGCGGAGGTGCAAGACCAATCCGGTTAATTTTTTATTGGCTATCACCGACTTAATACTTAGTGTGTCAGATCTGAACACGGGCGCCTCAGCACTTCTGTCAATGAGCGCAGTGCTTGGAACACACGGCGGCACTCCATAAATACTGCTCTTATGTTGGAAGCAAATAGAGTATGGTCATCTAAGAACACAGAGCACAATCAATTTGGGTTCAAATCCTGGTTCCGACACTTGGATGACTTTTGCCAACTTGCTTTACCTCTCAAGCCCTATTTTTCCATCTAGAAAAGGGAAATAACTCCAGCCTTAAAAAACTGTTGTTGGATTCAAGTAAGAAAGGATTTCTAAAGGGGTTAGAGGAAAGTACAAAGGGCGTATCTGCTGACCATCGCACAGCCTAGCCTGGGTGCCCCCGCCCCCCACACTTCTCCCACGCACGTCCCTACTGCTCTGCTCGGGACCGGGCACACTGCCTGCGGCTTTTTGATGATCACACGTTGTTTTACATTTCATGTTACTGTTTTGAGTTGGATATTTTACTGCCCCCAAAAGCATCTCTATCCTTAAACCTCCGTAACTGTCTGTATAATGTCAGACATTCATTCCATTTTACTTTCATGCCTTCATTAAAGAAATAGTCCCTGCGCTCCTACAATGTGGCAGGCACTGGGGTAGGGGAGTAGCCGAATATGCACAGCCCCTGCCTTCACAAGGCCTGCGACAGAGTGAGAAAGCACCAGTTCGGCCATAACGATATGGTTACAAACCACAGGCAGCATCTTGCAGACAAAGAATCAGGTCTTTTAGGGTCTGACTTAGGTGGGGAGAGAGGGTGAAAGAGGCGTCCTTGAAGACCTGACATGTAAGATGGACTTAGAGGAGTAAGAAGCCAGCAGGCAAAGGGAGGAGGAAAGGCCTTCTAGACAGAGGGCAGAGCCCCTGTCGGGAGCCCGAGCGGATGGCCGCTGTGTGCTGGTGCACATCGCGCCCGTCAGTGAGGAGCGGGGACGAGACTGAGGAAGCAGGGGGAGCAGATCACACGGCTGCGCTGGAGTTCAGATCGTGTCCTAAGTGCAGGGGGAAGCTGTGGCCCAGGAGACAAGCAGTAGTTGTGAGTAAATATGATTTTAATGAAACTGCCAGGATCCATGCTGAGTATTGTGTAAGTAGGAGGAAAAAATCCAAGTCCTTAGAAAGTGAAACCAGTGTAGTCTCAGGGTTCACTCTTGTTCCCCGTGCTTGCCTCAGAGCTTCCAACACCTTCGTTTTCCACGGAAAGTGAACACGGTCACCAAGACTTTGGACTAAGAGCTAAAACAGAACATTGACCTTAGATACAATTTTATGAATTGATTAAAATCTACAAAATATCCTATTCTAATCCACTCTCCCTGCTACATGAATGGCAACCTAAATGAAATGGTCATTATTTTGGATGCTGTGGTTTATGACATTTCTACTAGAAAACAGCTATTTTGGACGGTATGGTTCTTTTCTCCTTACCTGCTTCATCGGACGGAGGGAGCCAATTGTTTTCCACCCACTGAAAGCTGTCCAGTTTGGGATCTCATTAGGCTCGAGTAGGATTTGTCTTCCCAAGAAATTGGATCCTTCATAAGCTACCCACCTATGTGATGAGAGCAGGAGAGAAACGTGAGGTGCTCCAAAACGAAAGGAAATCCCCATGTAATACCATGGAGGTTCATTTTTTAACATTCACCTTTGTAGGTATTTTTAAAAAAAAGCATGTAATTCTGTTTCTTAACAGAAAAAGCAGGAATGACTAGGAGAAAGCGCACTGGACGGGGGCTCAGAGATCTGGGCTCCAGTTAGGATTCTGGTGTCTTTACTGCCAGACCAAGGGTCCCTCTAGCTCTAAAATCCTGTGTTCCTTTGGTAATATTAAGTCATTTACCATAACATTTTCACTTTCAAAGGCAGACCCCTCCCCGTTCCCCAGTGAAAAACACGGGTTTACTCTTCCACTCGTGGGCTCGCCATTGCTGGTCCTTCGCAGCTTCTCCGAGCCCACCAAAGCCGACCGACACTCATCCGCAGAAATCCCACCCCACCCACACCCCAGGGCCTGGCTGCTTTGTACATCCTCAGCACTCTGGGGGCCCTTCAGCTCGGGCCAAGGTAAAGTGTGTGAATGAGCACCGGGGCCAAGGTAAAGTGTGTGAATGAGCACCGGGCTCAGGTGGGTGCCCGGGTCTCAGGACATTCAGTGGAACACAGTCATGCCCATTCTTTGTAAAAGTTTTACGGACTAACATCTGCTGCTTTTCCACAACAACCACAAGTTGAATTATTTGTAGCAAAAATGACCCACAAACTGAAACGACCATCTGGATCATTGCAGAAAAAGTTTGCCAACCCCTGCTCTGGGTGGTTATCAGGCTGGGCAGCTCAGGGGCATAAGCACTA
Organism: Micronycteris hirsuta; assembly: GCA_004026765.1. Taxonomy (NCBI): domain Eukaryota; kingdom Metazoa; phylum Chordata; class Mammalia; order Chiroptera; family Phyllostomidae; genus Micronycteris; species Micronycteris hirsuta. Next base: position 21,372 of record PVJI01023776.1, read on the forward strand.
ATGGCCAAGTGGATCCAAAATTCTCATCCGGACTCGAGGTCACCTCAGACAGGACTGAGGACAGGCTTGGCGACATTGTGGATGGAGGAGCAGCGTGACCATGAGAGGCATCATCGCCGCGCCAGCGTGGCAGATTCTTTAAAGAGGCAGGGAAGTTTCAGCTACAAAACCTAGGCAAGATTTTAATAAACGGTACCTCATTATATATTCATGCGAGTGAACTGCACAGCTGAAAGGCTGTGAGGGACGGTGCGCTAAGCATGCCCCCATTTTCATCCCAGATCAGAGATACGGAATGACAAGGGGATTAAACAAAACTAAACCAGGTTTGTCACTGAGGGCAGCCAGCTGGCTGTGTGACAAGCGGCGTCCACGGGCCGCGTGTGGCCGGAAGCCCTCAGACGGCCCTCCCTACTGCTCGCTCTTTGCGGCACTTCTCTTACAGAGAAGCCAGAACAGCGAGCCCAGGTGGATAGTAAAAGTGATGTCAAGGTGAAATGGCACCAGTTTTCTCCAAAAGAGTGAAACGAGATGGTGCAAAGTTTTCAGAGATGAGTCAAAAAATATCAGTTTTAGGAACATAAAGAAAAAAAAAATGCTGTGAAACGTATAAAAATCCAGGGATATGGAATTCAGTTCAAACAAAGTGTTAAATAATATACTGGACTATAATACAGGAATTATTAAACTTAGTAAATTATTTCATTTAATAAACACCAAACCATGTTAAGTACTTTGAAGAAAAAATTTAAACTATTGCATGTGAATACGAAAGCCATTTATTATAACAGTTGACTTAATTTTCAAATCAATTTATATTCTTAGCTTTCTCTTTCATTATCCCCAGATATTTAAACATGCAGAGTTGATTATTACACAGTTTAAAAGTCATTAGCATTAAAAACAGTCCCCTTCACATTAATCACGGAGGCTGTGTGTGGTGTTTAGTTGACTCTCGGTTCCGAAACCCCAGCAGTGCAGGGCGAGGGGTGGGCTGAGGTCCCAGTCCTCAGAGTGGCCCGAGAGGCAGATTGTCCAGGAAGCAAACTGAGCTTCAGCTTCATGGCCCTTCATTTGCAAGGCCTCTTACTGTGCTGCTCTAAATAAATATGCAAAGCTCATATCTAATTTATGCATCCTTCATTTTCTCATTTCTTTTCTTAAAGTAGTCTCCCCAAACTGTAAAAGTGCAGGCCCCAGCCAACCTGAACCTGGACCCCGTCCCCCCAGTTCCCCTGCCCCCTTCCCGACTACCATGGCTACCACGGCTGGAAGAACAGCAGGCCACAGGGCAGGCCTAGTCAAACGAAGGTGCTCACAGCCTGGAAGCACCTCAGCACCCTGGGGCAAACGGCTCTCTAACAAACAAGACGCCAAATCGAAAAACGGTGAAACACCATGAGTCTTACAAATAGTCACTATGTAACTACTTGCAGCCAATGATCTCAACTCAAGTTGCTGATTTAAGTAGGTTTCTCCAGAAAGGTCAGTGGGCCCCACCGGTTAGGGCCATCCGATGGACCCACTCCATGGCACCTGCTCTGCACACACGGCAGCCCTTCTCTCCCAAAGGGCTCTTCCCCCAGAAGACATGGCCCGTGGTCTTCTCTTATTTAAGCAGAATCTACTATTACGCTGAGAGAGAAAAGGAGTAAGAGATCAAAACC
>PVJI01023777.1:0-23031 GCA_004026765.1 Micronycteris hirsuta
CTTACTCCTTCCCCTCTTGCTCCATTTCTTCCTCGGTCCCAGAATAAGACCCTGGCTGGGTCTGACAAACCTCTCAGATGAGATCAGCAGCACTGAGGGACGTGTCCTCAATGCACGTGCTGTAGAAGGTCTCCTTATACCAAGAGGTCCTCTTGTCTACTTATGTCATGGTGTTGATAGCCACACCCTCATGACCAAAATGTCCACCATGACCCAGTCTGTGGATATAGTTTTCACTCTTGGTGGGAAAGTCATGGCTAATGACTGAGCAACCTGCTGCACATCGGTGGCTCTGGACCATGTCAAGAAGGTGACAACTTCACATGTGGATGGGGAAATAGGAGGATGTAGGCATCTATGCGGGCAGTCAGAGGTCAAAAGGAAACATCTCGTTACTCTCATAGACCTTGGGCATGCCAGACTTTATCCAAAATCTCTATGTTTCTTTGCGGGACAGGGGGCGGGGGGTGGCTGGAAGGACCCTAGTTGGCCCCCGTGAGAGGGATCACCTTGGAAGAACATGCTATTTGTTTATTTATTTTAAATATTTTATTTATTTTTAGAGAGAGGAGAAGAGGGAGAGAAACAGCAATGTGTGGTTGCCTCACCTGCACCTCACACTGGGGACCTGGCCTGCAACGGAGGCATGTGCCCTGACTGGGAATTAAACAGGCAACCCTTTGCTTCACAGTCTGGCATTCAATCCACTGAGTCACATCAGCCGGGGTGGAAGAACACACTATTGAATATGTGTGAATGATTTGTGTAAAAGGACAGTAATGTCCTTTGCATGAGCATAATTGGAAGGTCACTAACATAATATTTGATTATGACCTTACGTACTACCTTATATAATTTTATAAGGTCTTAGCAGTTTCATCGTTCTTCTATAAGTATTGCTAACCTACTGAATAATTTAAGTCACAGGATTTAAGCAAGATCCAGGGTTTCTAACTGATGTTTCATCACTTATTTTTTGTGTTACTTGTATTTGGTTTATGTATTTCTAAAAGCTTCTTTAAATTATTGTGTGTACATATGTAGTAAGGTCAATATAAATAAATTTAAATGTCACTGTATAAAAAATGCTAACAGCCAGGTAAAAGGGAAACGGCATGATCATTTATTATATATACAATGCTCATTTGATTAAAAAAATGTATCAGTTATTGGGAAGAAGTGCAGCTTTATCTCGTATTGAAATGTAAGGTCCGATTTGATTTATTTGTCCATATGGAGGACACATTGTACTCTAGTGGGTTGGCTCATAAACAAATTCCTTAAAATAATGTAAATTTAGTTTTCTCTTTCATGTTATGCTTAAAGGTCACTTTCAAAATATTTTTATTAAAATTCTGAAGAATATAAAATTCATCCTTGTTTAAAATTTTTTTTATCAAGATAAAATTTACGTACCATAAAATTTACCTTCATTATTATTTAGGTAGTATAAAGTGTACCCTTGAATAAATCCTGAATATCAAAAAATTATATATTTGGTCCATATAACTTAGACCACATATTGTATGCATATGCATTTGAACATGACTAATGTTAAGCTATAATGCTTAAGCTAGTCATGACCTGGAATCTATGCATCCGATATATAAAACATTATTTGAGAAAAGAGTTTGTGTCTCTTAAATCAGCTATGACCTTCACAAGGTGAAGGACGACCTAGGGGAGTTTCTGGTTCATGGCCTATGCTCAACAATTTTGTTTAATGAGAAAATGAATGGATGAGAATAATTTGTTCTTTCTGAAAAAGACTTTTAGAGGAAATTTCATAATCTTATTCATTGAGTTTATGTTTATTAGTACACACTACTTAGAAATCTATTTTGGGGGCTTTTGGGGTTTTTTTTTTTTTTGCTCTGTAGGTCCATTTCTTTGCCTGTTTTGTTGTGGTGGCACTATGCCATTATTCTTTGTGTTCATAATTAAGGCGTTAGAGTGAAAAACAGTACAGGCTTTGGAGTTACACATTGCTGGGAGTGAACTGTAGCTTAGCCACATTTTCAGTATGGATTATGGGGTACATTATTTAAACTCAGTGCCATCTCTTTATTTGTAAAATGGGTATGAAATAGTACCCACCATAGAATAGTTGTGAGGATTGAGCAAAACAGTCTGCAAAAATCACTTAGCCTGGCACATATTAAGTGCTTAATAAAACAAGTTTTATTGTAATTGATATTCAGATAGTTGGTTTTCCCTTCAGGGTAAGTAAGCTTAGTTTCCTTAACCCGATCAGTTAATGGTGCAGTCATTCCCCTCCTTTCAGTTCAGTGAGGAAATGTTAAAGCCTAGCGACAACGTATGGCAGATTAGTAAGATCATCTGGTTAATAAAAGTCATCTAGTTACTAGGTTAAATTTTGCCTTAATCGTATTAATTATGGGAATTTCTTTTTTTATTTTGAACTTTCATTATATTCATCCAGTTATTTGGCTTAGTGAAATAAATTCTCAACAAAAATGCTGCTGCTGAAATTTAAGAGGATCGATCTTAAAGATGTTATAGTTTTTGTAGAAGTGGTCAGAATTATGCTTATTTGAGGTTAAATTCATTTTGTGATTATGTGCAGAATTTCGCAAATAAAATTTTATTTACGGCCTTTGACATCCCAGTGGTGCTAAATAAAGTGAGTTATGCAAGACTGTCGTCTCAGTGCCCTGAGGGTCATTAAGTCCCAAAAATAAAGAGTGCTGACGTAGAGGTCAGAAGACCTGCGTTCTCATTATGATTCCCTTGTAATTAGTTTGTGACCTTGGGCATGTCATTTAACTTCACTCGGGTTCATTTTCCTCCTTTCTCTGCCTTATCTTCCTCGTGGAGTCATTATGAAGGAGAAATGAAAAAATATTGCAGGGTGGTAAAAAATTTAGAAATCTAAGATATAATTTTTGTGTAAGGCAGTGTTCTCTGATGTTATTTTTAAAGATGAGATTACAGCACAGGCTAAGAGTGGTCACCTTGCCTCTTTATTTCAAATCAATTTTAGAAATATTCAGGAACTATTTTTAGTGATTTTTTTTTAAAAACCTCCTCTTGAAAGATAATTTACAAAGTCATCACATAACGGCTTGTTATTCGTATCCCATTCCCTGTTTTTGCCACCAGTTCAGATTTTAACAGTGCACTTCATTTAGTTGAAGGCCCAGCTTGAATAAATGCCAAACTTAGTAGAGATGGGGACACTTTTTGAAAACAGCAGAACATACCAGTGTTTGTCCTTTTAGTTTGTGAGTCCAAAAGACTTCTGTTTCCTCAGCCATGTTGATATTTATGTATGTTAACACGATTGCTCCCAGACACCCATGCCCACCCTCACTGTTCCCTCTCCTGATAAGGACCTGGAGTGGGCAATGTCTTGCAGCCTCTGTGTGTGGCTGGCTGCTCGTTCAGCATTTCTTAGTGCTTCGTGTTCTACTGAGATCAAGTAGACATGGATTGCTATGGATTAAATTGCATCCCTCCAAGATTCTTATGTTAAACTCCTAACCCCAAGTACCTTAGAATGTGACGTTACTTGGGGATAGGTCCTTTACAGAGGTAATTAAGAATAAATGAAGTCATATGGGTGGGCCCCTGTGACTGGTGTCCTTATCAGAAGAGGAAGAGCCAGCAAGGATGCTGTGCAGAGGAAAGACCGTGTGAGGACACCGCAAGAAGATGGCCATCTACACGCCAAGGAGGGGCCTTTAGAGAAGCCAAACCTGCTGACAACTTGATCTTGGACTTCTGGCCTTCAGAACTGTAAGAAAATAAATTTCTGTTGTTTAGGCCACCCAGGCTGCAGGGTTTTGGTGCGGTAGCCTTGGTGAACTAATACATGGAGTCTCCCAGATTCTGGGTGCTTGACACTCCCAGTACATATAGCTCACTGGGACTATAAGAAATGCCTTAGAAAGACCCCATAATCTGCCTGTGTATTCAGTTTCAATTTCAATTCAGTAGTGGTTCACAGATTTTACAGTTTGTAAATTCATTGTTTTGAAGGTAGAAGTGATGTCAAAGCTACTTCTAGCATGCAATAGACAGAGACAGTATTTGAACGAGTCCATTTTCTTACATCTTTCCTAGTTTTATATATTTTTCTACTTTAAATTTCTGGAGGAATTAATGCAACAGCTTCAAATCTTTTTTAAGGGACATTTCTTTTCCGTATTAATAATTAACCAAGTTACTGCCTTTAATGTTAATATTAGTGAAACAGTCTAATTTATATGGGAAGTTTTGGGGGGAAAAAAACAAAACCCTTCGTCCATTAATGATTTTTAGTTGACTTAATTTTGATTTTCAAAAATTGAGTCCTGTTCATATGCCTATTCACTGGAATGGCCAATTTTCCCTCTTTTTAAGTATGGTGCTATATAATTTAAAATGCTTGTACATGCATATCTCATCCCATCCTCGCAAAAACCTGTTGAGATTAGCACAGTGAGTTCATGGATCCCATGATTTTGAAGTCCACATCCAGAGTTCTTTTTCTGATTCTTGGACCCAGTTAGACTGAGTCCTGAGAATGAGAAATGCATTTGACGTGTGTGAGTGTGTGTGTGCATACCCTGAAGTTGTTCCGGGTCCCTTCCTTTGCTCTTCTAGTAATTAGGCGGCAAGTATTTTATTGTGGTAGTGGTGATATGTGTGGGGTTTTTCTTCTGATCTATTGTGTGTGTATGCGTGCATGTGCCCATGCATGTATTGTGCAGCAATATCAAAATATAGCTTGAAATCTGGAGAGCAGGATGTGTGAAACTTCTGGCTGGGGAAAAAAAAAAGTTAAGGTGTCTACAGCTGTTACTTCTTATTTCAGTGACTACCAGAATCTGTTTATAGTAGTTAAAGGAGAAGACTTAAAATCTGTGCCTCTCAAAAAACATCTCCTGTAATAATCTTCAGCTTCCTAAGGTAGACTACAGCTTATGAAGGTAGTGTTTTAGTATTCAGATAACTATTAAGCTAGCTCATTGTTCCTCAGACCTAACACTGAATCCCTCCCTGTCTTGCACGTTTCCTAGCAACTGACTCACATGTGGAGGATGCAGAAGGAAAGCCATCAGGGACCTGCTCTGCATTTCTCAAAAGCATCTGAGAAATGGTACCCAGACTACATTTTCTCTTCACAGTTTCTACTAAAAACTTGCTGTTTTGTTTATTAGCCTCTAAAAAGGGTAATCGTAAAAGATGAGAATGAAAAATTGAGTAGTGAAGATAAAACAAAGTCAAATTATTGGAAATTTTCCTCTGTACTAATATTTTTAATAGGTATTATGTATATCTTGAAATAGTGGTTACTGGAATAAGAAGATGAAATCCTGTTTTATATTCGAGAATTAAGATCTTTATTATTATAAGACCATTCTTTGTAGATGCCCAAATACATGTTCATTATTGTAAAATAAGATGCAGGGGGCTTTGGGTTTTTTTTTTTCCTTAAAGGAAAGGAGAGTGAGGTACATGTTCATTATTGTAAAATAAGATGCAGGGGGCTTTGGGTTTTTTTTTTTCCTTAAAGGAAAGGAGAGTGGAAATACAGGGCAGGGCAGAAGCAGGTTTACAGCTGTGAGTATGGGAAACACAGTTTATTCTTGTATTATCATTTACTAATTATTGTGTTTTTCCTGTATGAGCCACTATAAACCCACTTTTGCCCCACCCTGTATATTAGAAATAAATGTATGTGTATGTAACTGTATTTGTACACACGTCTGTGAATTTTAAGCCTTTAAATTGGTAGATTGAAAAATGCTTTGTGAGCTAAATAATAAATTTTATTACATTTAAGCAAAGAAAAATAGCAACACCCACCCACAATTTCTCTTTATGAGAAACTGATAGTAATTTGATGTTGTCAGTTTTAGCATGTTAAGATTAGAGACTATGATTTTATATTTTTATATATTTTTATTCAATCATATCACTTAATTTTGGTGGTCTAGAACTTTAAATATAATGACCTTTATCTGTTAATAATTCTAAGACATATCTATTAGAAAATACTGGCTTTCGGATACAAGAATCTGCAGTGATGTCTCTCTCTTTCTTAACTGTCACGCTGCCATTTGCTGAAATTGGCCCTAGGAACGAGGGTGAAAAGAAAATCAGAGAGAGATGCAGGCAAGTGGCAAAAGAGATCATGAGGAAAATTCAAGGAAGGATGGAGCGTGGCCAAAAAAAATGGCCAGGCTCAGTGAAAGATGGGCTGATGGGATTAGCCAGCCAGCTACATCTTTCTCCCTACAATCTCTGTAAAAGTATTAATCTGTTATTTTCCTGTCCAGTATTGAGTTTGCTAATGAGTCTGATATTTACCAGGGGAAACTGGTGTTATTCATGGAATATCCAGAGTGAAAAAAGAATGTTAGAAAACATAGTGTAATTATGTGGGTCCTTAAGTGTGAGCTGAGAGCCGATTTTCTCCTGCGTCAAGGACTAGATCAGGGCTTTCTTTCCTAAAAGCCACTTGGTGGGCCGGTGCTGATCCATTGAAGTTTTCCTTGACTTGAAGCCAGCTTTGAAAATGAAGTATTTTATATCTGGTTCATTATGTGGTCTTTAAGTTCACAGGATTCAGACATAAAAGTTTTTACTTTTTTCTGCTCCCTGAGCCCAACTGTGCTTTATAGAGAGCTCTTCTTTCTCATAGGAAAGCAGCATTCTCTCATTCCATTCCCCAATTTTTCTATGTCTATTTTACTTAGAACTTCAGTTTCACAGTTTGAGTGAAAGCTTTGTCCCCCATCACAGGTGAGCTCAAAGTGGCGTTGTTGCTCCGATAAACAGTAGTTGTTCAGGCTGCTCCCATTCTCCGCGCCCACTCCTGCCTTTGCTCTCCAGTTCTCTTTCCTTCCTGCTCAAGGAGACACAGGAGCCAGACCAGCAGGGGACCTGCTGTGTCCAGTAGGATGTTCTCTCTCTTTCATGCCCGTCCCTTTTATTTTCATGGATGACTTTCTTGATTCCTTATCAATTGGCTTGGGATGTGAGGAGCACCTAGTCCCTTCTCACATGGACACTCCCTTTAGAATGTAGGCTACTTAATTGCCCCTTGGTCCACCCCAACTTTGGATCCTATTCACAGCGTCAGTACAGGGCAATAAAAAAATATCCCACTTGCCATGCTATTATTTTTTCACATATGTGGTAGAAGGTTGCCTAATGTGCTTTCTTTGGAAGTACTGTTCCTTATACTAACATCATATTCTTACTAGTTTTTAAAGTATTTTCTTTATGAAATGGTGATAGTAGAGGGTGGTTGGTTTATTTTTGTTTCTGATGGAAAAGTTAAAAGCCGCCAGACCTTTATACCTCACATATCCTGATTGGGTTAGCCCAAACGTTCTCTAGGCATTCGTTTTCCTCCGACACAGAAGATCTGAGTAAGGTGTACCACTGTTACTCTGAGTCTGCTTTTTAAAGGAGACAGAAGCAGCCCTTGTGGTGTGGATCACAGCTTTGTCCAAATGGTGACCATCACTGAGCTTCTATGTATCTGGCTTGTCTGACCTCTGCCTCAGCAGTGAGAACATACGTGACCTTGTTTAGTGGTGCCTGGTGTGTGGGGTGAAGGCGAGAGGGGGAGGTGGGCCTTAAGTTCACATAGCCTGTAAGGAAGCCGTCATTGCCGGAGGGGACCTGAACCAGAGGAGAGGAGGGTCTACCTGGCAGCTGACTGGACCCATGCAGAAGGTACTCTTGATAACTACCTGCAATGCTTGGCAGGGAATTAGTGACTGGAGTTCCTTCATTAGCCAGTAAAACATTATTTCACAATGTTATAAACACAGAGCAAGTTTTTTTGCATGATGCTAATAGCTATTTATGAAATATATAACTTAATGAATGCATAAACAAATGAATTTTGAGGGTGAGCAGCAGAAGATCCAATGGGGGAGGGAGGGATGCTGCAGTGATAAAAAATAGAGAAGACTTGGGTTTTGCTTCCTAGGTTTTTAAATTAATGAAATTGAGACTAATTTGAGTGTGTATGTGTGCGTGACTGGGAGGGGAGAGAGAGAGGGAGGGAGGGAGTGGAAATTTGAGAAGCACTGATATTTTTGCCTATACTAAAACTTTTATTTTAGAGACAGTTCTCATTGCTTAAATTTTCTGAGCTGTGACCATGTAATGAATACATTAAGTACGGATGCTGTCACATGGAAGTTCCCCAGGCAGAGCTGCCGCAACTCACTTCTGTGAGTGGTTGTGTCCCTGGAACAGGGGTTGGAGGAGTCGGTTTGCTTTCTGTTATGTTGTTTCTCCCAGCACTGTGTCACTAGAGCAGCCGCTTCCCAGGCTTTGCGTCTCTCTAACATGTGCTGAGATGCTGTTCTCAGAATATGGTAGAACCAGAAACTCAAGTGCTAGGTACTGCTTGTACTTTTGATAATGTTTAGGAGGAGAATTCTTACAAAAAATGCATTGTTAAAAGAGGTGCTGGAAGTTGAACTCTTAACTCCCTGTGTAAAAATATTTATTTATTTATTATTTGAATTTTATTCATTTCCTGAGCATTTATTGGGTGCTCTGTGTGGTTGGCACTTATAAAGCCCTAAGTATATGATGGGGAAGGTAGATAAGTATCTGCTCTGTTAGAAGGAATTCACTTTCTGAGGGGAAGAAGGTGAGAAGTAAGCAAGGAAATAAATATGTGTAAGACGATTTCCGATAGTAAAAAGAGGTAATATTTGGGAAATATGATTCAGGAATGCACGACCATAGGTGTCAGCAGAATAGATGCACCTCTAAAGAACTCTGAAACCCTAGGTGTTGAATATTATTTTCTTCTCCCGGGTTTCTTTTTTATATTCAGAGCTATAGCCCCATCATGTAGGGAAAACTCTTAGGAAAAGAAAATTGAACTCTTGTACAAAAAAAAAAAAAAGAGGCAACAATAAAACAGATTACTGGGAGCATGTTTGCATTATTCAGGAGCCAAATGTATTTTACAGTAACTTCTCATCTGTAAAACTTCATGAGAACCATGGCAGTTTTCTTACTGTTAATTCATACCTTCATCCTTTTCTGGATCCTGAGAATTAACTTCTTTCCTGGGGAGTCTCTCAGCTGGAAAGTTAGGTGTATGGTTATGTTTCAAGATTTTTGTGGAAAATGCTGTGCATATGGCAGTGATATTTTTAGCCCTTTCCAGGCCAGACAAGCTTGAGTCTTTTTTCAAGACCTACTTTCAGTGTCATCTGTTTTGTATGAATCCGTCCCCGACACTCCCCATCGCCAACCAGAGCAGGGTCTAGGTGATGAAGATTTGAGCAGTGAACAAAAGGAAGCCTTCACAGAATTTTCTTTCTGATGAGGAGAGGTGACCAAGCAGGAATGGCAAGTGGTGATAAAAGTTAATGAGCAGATGGAGAGTGTTGGAAGATGGGGGCAAGGAGGTTGCACTTTTTTATGGGTTGGTCCGGGAAGGTCAGAAAGATGGCATGCGTTCAAAAGGCTAAAGTAAGTGAGGAGAGAGAGCCATGCAGATATCTGTTCCAGTATGGAGTTTTAGGAGGTAAGGTCAGAAGAGCAGATTATGTAGGGGCTGTAGGGATTTAGGCATTTATTCTGAATGAGAAGGAAAGTACCTGGAGGGTTATGAATGACGGACTGACACAACCAGCTTGGGTTTAGAAAGGCTCATTGTCTCCTGTTTTCAGAATAGACTGGTATGTCAATGGTGGAATCAGGTTTATGAAAACAGAGGCCATCGGGATATAGTAGTCCCTCCTTATTGTGGAGGATGCATTCCAGGACCCCAGTGGATGCCTGAAACCGAGGGTAGTGCCAAACCCTGTACTGTGTATACCATGTTTTTCCTATAATACACACCCGTGGTAAAATTTAATTTATAGATTATACATAGTAAGAGATTAACAGTGATAACTAAAAATAAAGTAGAACAATTTTAACAATATACTATATACAATGCAAGTTACGTGAATGTGTGCTCGCGTACTCACTCTCTGACTCTCTCTTCCATCATTTTTATATTTTTCAGCCCAAACCTATCCCTGAACTGTATAATCATTCCTTACTTGTAAATGGCTCGGTGTCATGCATTTTAGGGGATCCCCTGCTGAAGTCTCTGCACGGGTTCAGTGCTCTCTGGTGTAACATACTGCCACCAGGTGGAACGTGCTTTCTGTGCGTGCCCCCCGCCCACAACGTCAGTGCCTTCTCCGTCTTAACTACGCATTTTTCATGTGCTGTGGCCATAACTTTGTAGTTTACGATTTGATGGGAAAACAAACAAGAATTTCTTTTTATTTCTTCACAATTTCACAGGTAGAAGATGGGTTTTTGTTGTAGATCTCAGCAATATCAGCATGTATTTTTTTTTCCTAGTTAGAGACTGTTCACCTTTTCACAGAGGAAGCACTTTACGACTTCTTTTGGGGGTATAAATTGTCAACATCAATACTCTTGTGCTTTGGGGCAATTATTATTAACTAAATAAGGGTTACTTGAACATAAGCACTGAAAAACTTAAACTTCAGCAGTCAATGTGATAACCAAGATGGCTGCTGAGTGACTCACAGCGGGTACTGTCTCCAGTGTGGAGACACCGGGCCAGGGGCTGATTCCCATCCGGGAGAATGGTGTGAGAAGGCATGAGATTGCATCATGATACCCAGAATGACACGCAGTTAAAGACTTATTAATAGTTTATTTCTGGAATTTGATTTAATATTTTCGGACTGAGGTTGACTGCGGGTAACTGAAAACACATATAAAGGGAGGACTGCTGTAATCCCGAAACAAGAGGCCGAGGCCTTGGTGATTGCCATGGGGCGGGGGTGAGAAGTGGTGTAGCGTGTAGTTGGCAGTATTTACTGATGCACTGGAAATGGGGTATAAGATGAGTAGAGGAATTAAGATGACCTGAAGTTTTGGCTTTTAAGTATCTTAAGGATGGGGGTAGTCATTAATTGAGAGAGACAGTGGAAGAAGGAAATTACTGTTTTTATGGGGTGGGGGAGTGAAGTTAATTGTGTCCCTGCTTTGGACACAATTTGAGATGCCTTTATTTTTAAATTATTTTTTTTTTATTTTTCGATTATAGTTCACATACAATATTAGTTTCAGGTATATACCGCAATGATTAGACATTATAGAACTTCCTAACTGATCATCCCGAAAAATCTCTTACCCATCTATACCATACACAGTTGTTACAGTATTGTCGACTATATTCCCCGTGCTGTACTTTAATCCCCATGACCATTCTGTAATTACCGATCTGTATTTCTTCATCCTTCACATTTTATGCCCAGCCCCACAACCTCTGTCTGATTTGGCAACCATCAAAATGTTCTCTGTATCTATGAGTCTGTTTCTCTTCTGCTTTTTCATTTATTTTGTTGTTTAGATTCAATTATTGATAGATATACATTTATTAAGATTTTATTGTTCCTATTTTTTTCTTCTTCTTAACATTTTGTGATTTGGTGATGATAAATTCCTTTAGCTTTTTCTTGTCTGGGAATATCTTTTATATGTCCTTCTTATCTAAATAATAGCTTTGCTGGGCAGAGTAATCTTGGTTGTAGGTCCTTGCTTTTCATTACGTTGAATATTTCTTGCCAGTCCTTTCTGGCCTACAAAGTTTCTGTTGAGAAATCAGCTCATAGTCTTATGGGAGCTCTCTTGCATGTAACTAACTGCTTTTCTCTGCCATTTTAATTATGTATCTTGGTGTGGGCCTTCTTTGTTTGGGACTTTGAACTTCCTGGACTTGTACATCTGTTTCACCTAGTTAGGATTGTTTTCTGTCATTATTTTTTCAAATAGTTTTTCAATTTCTTGCTTTCTCTCTTCTCCTTCTGGCACCCGCATTATGAGAATGTTAGTATGCTTGAAGTTGTCCCAAAGGTCCCTTAATATAGCCTCATTTTTTTTTTTTTTTTTTGGTTCTTTTTTCTTTTTGCTGTTCTGATCGGGTATTTTTTGCTTCCATATATTCCAAATTACTGATTTGATTCTTGAGTTTATCTTCTCTACTGTTTATTCCCTGTAAATTATTCTTCATTTCATTTAGTGTATCCTTCATTTTCTGATTGGTTCTTTTTTATGCTGTTGAAGTTCCAAGTTCTTTAAGCATCCTTATAACCATTGTTTTGAACTCTGTATGTCTTAGTTTGCTTGCCTCCATTTCGCCTAGTTCTTTATTTTCTTCTTTCACTTAGGACCTGTTTCTTTGTCTCCTTATTTTGGCTACTTCCCTGTGTTTGTTCCCATATATTACGTAGAACTGCTCCATATCCTGGGCTTGGGTAGAGTGGCCTAATGTACTAGGTATCCTCTAGGGTCCAAGTGGCACAGCCTCCCTGTTCATATGAACTGGGCACTCCAGGTACACCGCCACCACCACCCCCTTCCATGTGGGCTGCGTATATCCTCCTGTTCTGGTTGAGCCTTGATCGCTGTTGGCACATGAATAGGATGGATGTACCCCTAGTTCATTCAGCTGTGAGGATCACCTGGAATCACTGTGGAGGTTCAGTGGGGCTTTGGTACCTGAGTTCACTCCTTGAGTATGTCACCTGTCTAGGTGTTTGAGTGGTGCTTCGAAATGGTCTGAAGCTATCCACTGGGTGTGCTGGGTCTGGGGTCTTCAGGGAGGTTGGTGCAGGCCAAGGGCAGCTGCCACTTTTGTCAGGGCCATCCCTGCATGAGCTACAGAGTGATCTGCAGATTGCTGCTACTTGTGCTAGGCTTGGAGGTTCCCAGGAGAGGCCAAGCTGCCAACCAAGAATGACTGTTGCTAGTCCTGGGCCTGGGACCACTTACTATTGAGAGATATGGGGTGTGCTGAGATTAGATAGTTCTTGTTTGAAAGATTTTCAGAAAGCCTGAAGTATGAACCAAGACAGGCACTGTGTATAGAAAAGCCACTGGAAACAGCTTAAGTGGGCCTGTAACTTTGTGGGTCAGGATCTCAGGGAATCACCAGGGTGGGGTAAACAGCCTTAGCTAAGTTGATGGAGACTCAGATATGGTGCCTGCCTGCTGGCTCTGTGGGGGAAAGGCTCATCAAAGGAACAATGGTCTCTGCCAGTACTTCTTTCTGGGCGAAAGCTGCCCCTCTAACTCTGATACTGATGCCAGATGGTTCAGTTCCTCCCTCTATGTCCCTGGTGCTTTTGAGTTACTGTCCCAGCACTGGAGCTCAGAGGTAGTGAGTCTGAGTAAGTCTTAGTGTGGGCCTTTAAGATTCCAGAAGCCCTTCACTCACTTAGCCACAATCCCTGCTGGTTTTTACAGCCAGAAGTTATGGATACTTCTCTTCCTGGCACTGGAATTTCGGATTTGGGGGCCTGCGTGGGCTCAGATCCCTGGCTTCTTAGGGGGACCTCCACAACTGAGATATCTCTCCTGATTTTTCTCTGCCACACGTGGGTGTGGGTATACCCCGTTCTGGTCTCTGCCACTCCTACCAGTCTGCATGTGGCTTTTCTTTCTTTCTTTTTTTTTTTTTTACTATCCTTAGTTGTAGTACTTGGGTTCAGTTACATTTCAGGTGGCTCTGAATGAAAGTTATTCTGTAGTTTAGTTGTAATTTTGATGTGGTTGTGGGAGGAGGCGAATACTGCATTTAACTACAGTGCCATCTTGACTGGAAACCTCAGGTGCTTTTAGACATCCAAGTGTAGAAATTGAGCAGAGAAGATGAGCAAATTTTTGGTTCAGGAATTATGAACGGGAATCAGTGGTGTATAGATTATATTTGAGACAGTGTTGTTTATACTTGTCTCAATCATAATATTTATTTAATTATGTTGTCATTGTACGTTCCCATCTGTCTTTCTAGGTTAAGATACCTGAGGGCACAGACTGCATCTTATTTGACATTTAAAAAAGAGTTTTAAATTGATTGATTTGAGAGAGAGAGACTGATGTTGATTTGTTGTTCCACTTACTGATTCATTCATCGGTCAATTCTTACGTGCGCCCTGACTGGAGATGGAACCTGCAACCTTGGCATATTGGGACAACACTCTAACCCAGGGGTCCCCAAACCCCAGGCTGCACACAGGTACCAGTACATGGCCTGTTAGGAACTGGGCCGAGCAGCAAGAGGTGAACGGGGGTGAGCAAGCAAAGCTTCGCTTGCATCACTGCCTGAGCTCTGATCCAGTGGAGCAAGGGAGGCTTTGCTTGCATTACCACCTGAGCTCCATCTCCTGTCTTCCCCCCAACCCCCACCCCATCTGTGGAAGTATTGTCTTCCACAATACTGGTCCCTGATGCCAAAAAGTTTGGACCACTGCTAACCAACTGAGCTACCCAGTCAGGGCTTATTTGACATTTAACATTTTGTTCATGGTAGCATGGCCATGGTGTGAAGCTGTAGGTTTCTGCTTTCTTTGTGGATGTGAGCAGTTGGGTTTTACTTAGTGCTTTATAGGGAAGGCCATGTTTCTTAACACAAAAAGTTACAGTTTAAAAGCAGCTAAAGGGGGAAATCGGGTTATTAAAATTACGGTTTCCAGGTCAAAGCTTAAGATTTTATTCTCTCTAGATATTTAACTCTTGCTCTCAATTGCAGTTACTCTTTTGTTCTAAGAAATACATGCCCTTGGATTATCACTGAGTACAGTCATAATCCAGGCATAAGTGACAGCTTTAACCAAGATAAATTCCCAGAAAGAAATAAAACTCATACAAACTCAGACCCATAGCCTGTTGACATGCACCATCAATGTCTCTAAGACTTACACTCTTTGAAGTTGGTGAGCTTGATCAGTGTCACCCAAAGTGTGGCCCACAGTCTCCAAATGCCCCTCCCTCTTTTGATCAGCAGTGCATTAAACACAGAAATTGAGATGAGTACTTAGAACTTTCTACTCCAGCGGTTAGAGTAATTTTATGACTGTTGACTCTAATGAGCAACCACTTGCACTTGTATGTCTGTTTTTAAGTGTTGTTTTTCCAGTAATTCATTTTATTTTATTTAACAAAATGTGAATCTGCAAAAATGGAAATTTAACATGCCGGGTTCATCACAAATAGTTTGAGAAGCTGTGTATTGGTTCATTATATTAGAGGCACTTCATTATTTGGGGGCTCAGCTGAGTCAGTAATTCTCACTGGAGGTGGGTGGGTGAAAATCCCACTAACCGGCATGATCAATATCAACAGAAAAACATGTGCATTTTGAAAAAAATTATTTACTCTATTTCTCTCACCTCATGAATTGCTGATAAGGGTATGATATGATGGCATGAAAAGAGATAGAGAACCCCCTACTACAAGGAACATAAAAGATTTAAGGATTTAAGTTTTTGTGGGTCAAGTTGCCTATAATCTCCAGTCTGACATTTTGGGGAGAAGATTTGTCAGCTACGTGGCCACTGCTGGGCGTAAATATTTCCCGTCAGTGTCCAGACTTGAGGTGTGTCTTTACATGTCAGGATGTTGTTTTATGGTTTCCTAAAAGCAATCTCCGGGCTACAGCACATCTATGCACCAAGTATTAACCTTGTTTCTTAGCTTCTGGTCGTGTTTACACCTTTCATTTATTGTTCTTGACACTTCAAAAGGAAGTTATCAGGAGACACACTGATTCAATAATCACTTTGGTCAGTTCTTTAATACTTCTCCTGTTATTACCCCTCTCAAATAATTTTATTTCGTTTTTATTAAGTAAGCAACAGTAGTGTGCCTCACAAAATGCAAGTAATGGCTAACTTGGTAATTTCAGAGACAAGAAATGAGCAGACTTGAGGAGTAGAAGTGAAGGGTAGCTCTGGGAATTCTATCAAACCATCTCACACTGGGAAAAAGCACTGGAGAGATGAGGCGGCGGTAACTGTGGTTTCCTTTAGGCTGTGAGTTTTGAAATTGTTTCCTGTTTTTTATCATTTAGAACTTCATAGATTATCAGTATGAACCATATATTATTATAAATATTGTCTACATTTGCCCTCCCCAAACATGTAAGTAACCTAACTATAGGTCAGAGAAGAATGTTAATGGAATTGGTATTCTCGTTTTGATGTTCTTGCTTCTTGAGGAGCTAAAAAATTATTGTCAAACTCTTTCTTCTTCATGATTTCCCCAGTGACCTCCCATATAGATTGTTCCTTCCATCTTTTATAAAGATATATGACAGCAAATCTCTGCCAACTAGTATGTGAAAAGCTGTTTGTTTCGTTACTTACAAAATCATAAAGATGTTGACAAATAACTCTCAATCCAAATTTTTAGTCATCAAGGACATTAGCCACTTAAAAAAATAACTGAAAGGAACTATTGGCTATCTTTTATGAGACATTATTAAAGAAATGGCTTTGATTAAGAAATAATCACTGAAAAAATAATGAGATGTGCCCTGACTGGTATGGCTTGGTTGATTGGGCATTGCTCTGAGAAGCGAATGGGTCGCCGGTAGGATACCCAGTCAGGGCATGTGCCTGGGTTGCGGGTTCAGTGCCTGGTCAGACTATCTATGAGAGGCAACAGATTGATGTTTCTCTCTCACATCGATGTTTCTCTCTCTCTCTCTCTCTTTCTCCCCTCTCTTCCCCTCTCTCTAAAAATAAATAAAATCTTTTAAAAATGGGATGTAATGGATGTTAATAATAACAGAATTTCTGTATTGAACCTTTATAATTAGTGGTAGTAATGACTTTCTATAATTTACTTTCTTTATGTATATTGTATAGTATATTAAATCCTAGCTTCAGTACCAGAAATTTGTATTTAAATTGGGTAGAAATAAAAGTTAAATCAAGAATTTATTTCAATATCCTTTCCCTTTCCTCTACACCTTGTTTATAAAAGATTACATTTATTATTGCTCTGTTATCCTATTTTGTAAACAGTTAATTAAAGAGAGACTGTGAGTCTGAAAGTATCTTAACCAACTGAAAGAATTTACCTATTCTCTCATCTGCAGAAGATGGACTATATTTTACTGACACTGTATTTGTTGCTCACAGAATTTTATTTTCTTAGAATTGTCTTGAGAGTCAGTTCGTGAGTCAGAAAACAGTATGTCCCATTCACTCAGTCAACAAAAATTTACTGCATTCTTATTTTATCAGTTCTCTCTTGATGTCAGCTACACACTGGTGACAAAACCCCATGGTTACTGAGTTCATAGAGCTCACAGTGTGGTGAGGGAGACAACGTGAATAAACACACACATTGAATACTTAATAGTTATAATAAGGCCTCTAAAGGAAAGAAACGTGTGTTTATGAAGCATAATCATTTACATAGGAAGTGGGTAGGCATTTAAGGAAGGCAAAGGATGAGCAATAACTTCGCATGATTCATTAATTTATAGGTATCTATTCTTTTTCATCTCAAATGCTTTTATTCAACTAAAATAAGCCATTTTCTCAATAAGTCTGCCTCTCATGCCTTCACTCAAAGTCAAATTATTTTTTTTCTTAATCCTCGCTGGAGGACATGTTCACTGATTTTGGGGGAGGGGAGGAGAAAGAAGCATCGATTAGCTGCTTCTACTGTGTGCCCCAATCGGAGATGGAACCCACAACCTAAGTATGTGTCTTGACCAGGAATCAAACCCACAACCTTTTGGTGCATGGGATGATGTTCCAGCCAGCTAAGCAACTTAGCTAAGGCAAAGCCAAATTCTTTTGCAAAGGATGAAGGCTTGTGACTACTGGGGATATTCATAGTATGCCACTTGTTCTAAATATGGTTCTAAAATATTTTCAGAAATATTTTGAGCTGTAACATTAAAATGAAAATAATTTTTTAATATATTTTATTGATTATGCTATTACAGTTGTCCCATTTTCCCCCTTTATTCCCCTCCGCCCCGCACCCTGGCCCCATTCCCCGCTGTTTAGTTTTTGTCCATGGGTCCTACACTTAAGTTCTTTGGCTTCTACATTTCCTATAGTATTCTTAACCTCCCCCTGTCTGTTTTCTACCTACCGTTTATGCTACTTATTCTCTGTATTTTTCCCCCCTCTCTACCCCTCCCACCCCCCTGTTGATATCCCTCCATGACTTATATAAATCCCTTTAATGTTTCATATAATAAAGGCTGGGTGATGATGAACTACTTGAACTTGACCTTATCTGAGAAGCACTTTATCTGCCCTCCCATTCTAAATGAAAGTTTTGCTGGATAGAATGTTCTTGGATGTAGGTCCTTGCCTTTCATGACTTGGAATACTTCTTTCCAACCCCTTCTTGCCTGAAAGGTCTCTTTTGAGAAATCAGCTGACAGTCTTATGGGAATTCCTTTGTAGGTAACTGTCTTCTTTTCTCTTGCTGTTTCTAAGATTCGCTCCTTATTTTTAATCTTAGATAATGTAATTATGATGCATCTTGGTGTGTTCCTCTTTGGGTCCAACTTCTTTGGGACTCTCTGAGCTTCCTGGACTTCCTAGAAGTCTATTTCCTTCACCAGATTGGGGAAGTTATCCTTCATTATTTGTTCAAATAAGTTTTCAATGTGTTGCTCTTCCTGTTCTCCTTCTGGCACTCCTGTAATTCGGATGTTAGAACATTTAAAGATTTCCTGGAGGTTCCTAAGCCTCTCCTCATTTTTTAAAATTCTTGTTTCTTCATTGTTTTATAGTTGAATTTTTTTTCTTCCTTCTGGTCCACACCGTTGATTTGAGTCCCAGTTTCCTTCCCATCACTACTGGTTCCCTGTACATTTCCCCTTATTTCTCTTAGCGTGGTCTTCATTTTTTCATCTAATTTGAGACCAAATTCAACCAATCCTGTGAGCATCCTGATTACTGTGTAAAACGAAACTAATTTTATAATCTCTTTCCCAAGGTGACTTTGAAGGAAACAGGTGTATATATTTTGTATTTCTTCAAAAGTGAGCCACATTACTTTATAACAATTCTTAATGTAATGAGAATAGAAGAAAGGCTATATACTTCTTTTTTGAGTGGCTTAGCCCACTGCTCTTTCTTCAAAAGAAAATGAAAACTGATAAAAAATAATTTCTGCAATTGTGAATGCAGTTCTGTTTGGCTCAGTTGCTTGTTCAATGTCTAACAGAAATAAAACAGCGTGGTATGTGAAGAGATTAAGGACTTTTTTTTTTTGAACTTTGAAATAAGATAGTCATTGACCTTAGCACTTACTGGCTCTTTGATCTTTGGAAAGTTACTTAGCCTATCAGAGCCTTTGTTCTCTGTCACATGGGATTAATACTGTAAATCTCTAGGTAGCATTACAGATTAATTCATAGAGAGGATGGATCTAGTAAGTGTTAAATATTAGCTCCTGCTGCCCTCTCCCCATGCTTTCATCTTCCACTTTTACGATGGTTGTCAGATGGAATGGAATCCAGTCATTAGTTTAAAGTGCATTTGTTGTTTTCATGCTCTTTTCCTTCTATGATTTTTTTAAATTTATTTTTTTAGATAACATATTACTCTATTTCAGGAGATGGTAATGGTAGGGTTAAGGGTAGAGAAAGACAAGGTGAGTTTTTCTAGAACTAAATTTCATTCTTTATAAAACAGTAAAGCCAGAAAGCTTTAAAAGATATGTCTAGGAAGGTGGGAGTTTTGGCTTTGGTAAGTGGAAAGTGTACAGTGAAAAGGTCTCATTTAAATTATTTGATAAGGTAAGTCAATTTGGTCCCCTACATTCAAATAATATATTTTTCATTAAAAGTTAAAACATGGTTACAAGTAGGAAACACCAGAAATAACAGTTATGAAAACTAATCATGGTAAGTTGAAGTGAATCATGGAACTAATAAATGTATTCATGGATAGGCTACTTCAGCTAGAATCTCTCTCTCCTGCTTTCAACTCTCAGCTCATTTATTCATCCTTTCCAGCTCTTATGATTGTCTGCTGTGCCATCTGCAGTGTAAGTTTCTTGAGGGCAAGGACCTTGTCTAATTATCTTTGAGCCTCCCAGTTAGTACAGAGTCCTGGGATGATGACAAATTCCATTTGAAGGTAACCAACAAGAACATGCTGTAGTGTTGTCATAATAGGTACCCGAGGTGACTGTACAAGGGAGCAGCTATTTTAAGGTCTACGTAGTTTCAGCCTTACTCGAAGATGAACTCCTGAGCAAGGCTGACGCCTTATGACAACAGCGCCTCCTCTGTGACTCATGTTTCTGAATGATGTTGCCATTGTTTTTATGTATGAATTGTTGTATTTTGGACACTTAGCTGAGAAGGTAGTGCTCCTAGTCTGCTGTTAGTATATGCTATTACTTAGATGTTTGAATATGGTTTGTTGTTTTTTTTTTGGCTCAAGATTCATAAGGAAATATGCATTATTGAATATTATAAGCTTTGACTCAAGAGTTGCTCTATCCATTTGTGATGCGTGTTAATAGAAAGTGGAATAAAAACAGTTGCGTTTATGGAAGAGCTGCATCTGTTCTGTGCATGGGTTGTTTAAAGTTTAAAAGCTATTCTGGTCAAGTAAACAAATCTTTAGACAGGCGGCTGGCTTACTTGAATCCTTATAACTTATTTTCAAATTCCCCCTGGGAAATGTTACATTTGGCTGAAATCTCTAAACTGTTTTATCTGCCAGGGATTATCCAGGAAGAGAAAGCTTCAATTAAAACTAATGGGACTCGTCATGGGGAAATTTAGAAAATTTCTCCTACCTTTTAGTGGCACAAATAGAGTAAAAATGTAGACATTGTCCAAGTAAAGCTTATTATGTGAATTTACTTTTACATGGGAATTTAAATGCAAATAGATTGTCTTTAAAAAAATGTATGTAGTTAAAGTTGTAGTGTTGGTTTAGTATTAGAAAGTACAAAATTTTCTCAGTTCCCTCCTTGGGCATTATTATCATCCTGTTCCATAGCAAATTAACAAAATAAAGTATAAGCTGGTTAGAGGGGGTGATTTTTTTTCTGTTCCTCAGTTTTGTAAAAGTACTATTTATTAGAAAATATAGAGGTTGTCTCAGTGAAATTTGTTCTAAAAATATGTCAGTTGTCTGTCTCTGAACTGTAGGCATCTGTAAAAATCCCAGAGTGAATGGCAGCCCAGCTCTTCCCAAGCGTCACAGAGGCATTTGGTCCAGTGACATAAAAGAAAAATCTGGTACAAAAAGAATAAATGTTTCTTGATACTAGTATGAGTTTTACGATTTCTGAATGGTAAAGTGAAATTGAGCTGTAATTCAGTTAAATGCTTAAAAATTAATTTCCTGAACATACACAGACACAAAATTGATTAATTCAGCATTTAGGCAATGTTGACAACAGAAATAAATTTTGCTTCTAAGTCACCCATGAAAAATTATGTAAAAGTTTACGCAGAAAATTTATAGTCTAAACACATTACAAGGGGAGTAGGAATTATTTATCAAGATATATAATATAAAATTTCTCAGATAGTTTACAGGCATTGATGTGAGTGATAATCACATTGTTCCATGCCATTTTTTCCAAAATTGTACAAATTACTATATATATGGTATGATACAAGATAAGTTTAAACATATCTTGTAAAATAATTTTGAAGTATTTAAATTTAGATTCTTCGAGAAGTGGTGCTTCAAAAATACTGGAAAATAATCCTGGGACTAAAGGAAAATTTGAGGAACAACATGAAGCTTTTTAAAAATGGAGTCAAGTACATGAAAGTGTCAGAACTCGGGTCAGAGCCAGCGGCTGTTGAGGGCGCATCCTGTCTCAGCCTTGTGCATACATACCTCATCCGTTTGTGTCATTGTCACCCTGCTTTATAGAGGAGGACACTGATTGTGTCAGCATCGTTAGGAAGAGCAGGAGTGGAAGCCAGTTACTGCCTTGAGTCCTCTCTGTAGCATTCCCAACCACGTGGGAGCCCTTGGACCCATAGTTTAATGGGGGTTGCAGAAGGGGCTTTGGTGTCAGATCCTCAACGAAGTGCTAGCTTCACCAGTCAGCGGCTCTGTGACCTTTACCGCAGGAATAACACTTGCCTCATATATTTGTTGTTGAAATCAAATGATGTCTATAAAGGAGTTATTCCATTGTGTGTGATGTTGAAAGTTCAGAAATAATAAAAATAAGACCAGTAAGATCACCAAAGGAGTGATTAGTAACTGAAGTTTATTGTGCACACATCAAAAAGAGAGTTTAAGCGCCAGGAGCACTCAAACCAAAACGTGGACTGAGGCTCAGGGATACCTTGTGATAAAGCAGTTTATATAGTGGGAAGGCAGTGACTATTCTTCACAGTGATTGTTTGTAATATTAGAGTATGGAATTGGACAGTGGTTACCTCACATCAACCTTAGGAGACAGTTTAAGTTAGTTTATGATTTTCAGAGGCATAAGCAAGAAATGACCCAGGTCAAGTTCGTCTTGCAAAATAAGCTAAATTAAGCTTTCTTTGTATGACTAAACTGGGTTTTTCTGCTTTGAGGAATTTTCAAGGATGGACCCTGTTTGTTTTTTATTTTAACAGTGGACTGTAGTGCTAATACACTGTGTTGATGGCAAGGATAATGGTGCCGGTAGGGATGCACTAGTAGGGCAGAGCTCATCTACAAACCCAGGCATATCTAGTTTCAGATCACATGCTTTTTCTCCTGACTCTGATTCTGGGAAAGATCAGACAAAATGGTATGGAAGTGTGCCTTGAATCAAAAGCAGTTAGAGTTTTTGAAACAGAAGAATTTCAACAGATATGCAAGGCACGGACTCTTCCACTGATAGGCATTAGATTCAAGGACCCCAGCCACACAGAAATTAGTCCAGTGAGAGGGATAAACAGTAAATTAGAAAACAAATACATAGCTTGACTTCTGATGATTATAAGTTCTATGAAGAAAAAGCAGCCTAGGTGGATAAATTTAACTGACAATGTGAAAGAGAGATGACTCTGGTGGTTTAAGTAGCTGGGTGAATGGAGATTTTATTTCGTGAAGTGTAGATTGCTGAAGGAGAAGTGAATTGGTTGGGAATCAGAAGTACTGTTTTACCTGTACAATATAATTTGAAATGCTGATTATATACGATTATATATTCAAATACATATCCAGATTAAGAAGTTGGGCACGTGAGTCTGGAGCTCAAAGGCGAGGTTAGCATGGCAGG
>PVJI01023778.1:0-22981 GCA_004026765.1 Micronycteris hirsuta
GAATACTATGTGCTCATGTTGCATATGGAGACAGGATACAGGCTCTTGGTGGTCATGGACAAAGAATTGAATGGACTACACAGATTTAAGTGAAGCAAGAGAGATTTATTAAGAGAAATATGCTTCCCAAGATATAGGAGCAGGCTGCCTCTGACTGAAATGGTGCAGGCATTATTGGGTCCTATAATTCTCTTTGATTGCCCACATGGGGCAGAAAACTGCAGTGCTAATTTATCATGAGAAAAGGGTGTATCAGCAGTCAACTGAAGCTCAGGTGTGCAAGTGTGGTTCCTTACCTGGTGTCTCAAGGTGATTTTCAGAAATCAGGATGCTGAGTAATGACAGCTGCAGTGTCTCAGGACTTCCATTTTATCTCTTACCTCAACTTTCCCCCAAGAGACATGGTTCTCAGAAATGCCTTTTCGGGGTTGCTGACAGAGGATGATCAATCTTCTGTAGCTACTTCCTGCTAGAAAGGAAAGTAGACCCTGCCTGTCAAGAACCACAAAACTCTCACCCTATTTTATCTACAGGTTGAATAGGAATTGCTGAGACAGGCATGGATGCTGTGTGTTGGAAAGTATTAGCCAAGATTCATTAGGGATTGGTTGAAAACCCTGGAGCATCATCATTTTGATGTGGAACTCTGCAAGTCTAGAAGATACAAATTTAATTAATAAGTTAAAGATGCATGGGTCAAAGATTAGAATTAAGATGATGATTATAATAAGTCCTAACAAAGGTAGAAACCAAGCTACTGAGGGAATGTATCCCTTAATGGTGACCTAGATAGTTTTGGGATTCCAAGAATATAATTCTTTTAGCCATGTTGCTTGCTGTAACAGTTTGTTCTACTTGTAGCACAAACCCCACCCCCGTGGGCCAATAAGTAATCTAGAGCAAGTCTATTATCTATTACCATGTGTGCTAGTAAATCAAGAGCCTTCTGAAGCAATTTGAAATCATGTTCTGCTTCCTCAGCAATAATGGAAATAGTTGTTATATTCTTATCAGTGACAGTATTGTAGGTTACTCCTTCAGCCTCTCCCGGGAGTGACCCTGTTGGGGTCACTATTCCAATTGTGACTAGCCCTGGTTCTCCCTTTTTTCCGTGGAGCTCCAGGGAGTCAGGGGAGGTTGACTTAGGATTGTTAGTGAATATTTACATTTGGTTGGAGAATGGTGTTACAAATCCTACAGACCAAATCCCCACCATGCCAGCCTACTTAATACACTGGACTGCAATTCCTGACAGATTTCCTATAAACATTAATATCAAAGACTATAGTTCGTTTGGCTCAAAGTATTCTTGACCACTATATTGTGGTTGTAATGGAAAACCCAGAAATTGTTGAAAGTATTGCCCCAGAGCAAATCTTGGGTTATTTGGAAAGGAGAGTTATTGACCCAAGAAGGAGTAGCAATAGTACAGATTGCTAGCAATATAAATGAGTAAAGAGGTTTTTCATATTGAAAATTAACTGTTACTTTTCTTTAAGGTTTTTCTTCTTCTTTTTTAAAAAAATGTATTTTATTGATTATGCTATTACAGTTGTCCCATTCCCCCCCTTTATTCCCCTCTACCCTGCACACCCCCTCCCACCCCCGTTCCCCCCTTTCAGTTCATGTCCATGGGTCATACATATAAGTTCTTTGGCTTCTACATTTCCAATACTATTCTTAACCTCCCCTGTCTGTTTTCTACCCACAATTTATGCTACTTATTCTCTGTACCTTTTCCCCCCTCTACCCCTCCCACTGCCTTGCTTATAACCCTCCATGTGATCTCTGTTTCTATGATTCTGTTCCTGTTCTAGTTGTTTGCTTAGTTTTTTTTTTTTAGGTTTGGTTGTTAATAGCTATGCATTTGTTGTCATTTTACTGTTCATAATTTTGACACTTTTTTCTTAGATAAGTCCCTTTAACATTTCATATAATAAAGGCTGGGTGATGACAAACTCCTTTAACTTGACCTTATCTGGGAAGCACTTTATCTGCCCTTCCATTCTAAATGATAGCTTTGCTGGACAGAGTAATCTTGGATGTACGTCCTTGCATTTCATGACTTGGAATACTTCTTTCCAGCCCTTTCTTGTCTGCATGGTTTCTTTTGAGAAATCAGCTGATAATGTTATGGGAACTCCTTTGTAGTTAACTGTATCCTTTTCTTTTGCTGCTTTTAAGATCCTCTCCTTATCTTTAATCTTGGCTAATGTAATTATGATGTGCCTTCGTGTGTTCCTCCTTGGGTCCAACTTCTTTAGTACTCTCTGAGCTTCCTGGACTTCCTGAAAGTCTATTTCCTTTGCCAGATTGGGCAAGTTCTCCTCCACTATTTGTTCAAATAAGTTTTCAGTTTCTTGCTCTTCCTCTTCTCCTTCTGGCATCCCTATGATTTGGATGTTGGAACATTTAAAGATGTCCTGGAGGTTCCTCAGCCTCTCCTCATTTTTTTGAATTCTTGTTTCTTCATTCTGTTCTGGTTTAGTGTTTCTTTCTTCCTTCCGCTCCAAACCATTGGTTTGAGTCCCGGTTTCCTTCCCATCACTGTTAGTTCCCTGTTATTTTGCTTTATTTCACTTTATATTTTGCTTTATTTGGTAGCCTTCATTGATTCCTTCATTTGTGACCAAGCTCAGTTAGTTCTGTGAGCATCTTGATTATCAGTGTTTTGAACTGTGCATCTGATAGGTTGGCTATCTCTTCATTCCCTTAGTTGTATTTTTTTTCCAGACCTTTGATCTTTTCTTTCATTTGGGCCATTTTTTTTTCTCTCAGTATGCCTGTTACATATAAGAGGCAGAGCCTTAGGTGTTCACCAGCGTGAGGCAACCCACATCACTGCATTGTGGCACTGTATGAGGGGGAGGGGCCCAAGAGGGAACAGTACTGCTTGCTCTGATCTCTGCAAGTTTTCAGTCAGTTCCCTTACTATACACAATCAAATTGGGCCCTTCTGGTGCTGATTCCCAGGTGGGTGGGTTTGTGTACATTCTAGGACCCTGTGGGTCTCTCCAATGAACTCTCCTGTGAGGCTGGGAGTTTCTCCCACTGCCTCAACTCCCACACATATTTTCAGTCAGAAGTTTGGAGGCTTTATTTACTTGCACTGGAACCCTGGGTTGTGCAGTCTATCTCGCTCCCCAGTTGTTCCTCCCGGTTTATCTGCACATGAATGTGGGGCTGCCCAATCCACAAGCCACCACCTTGCCCACCCTGGTCCTCCAGACTCCACCTTGCTGTGAGTCCTCTCCACTGGGCTGCCTGTGTCTGCCCTTCCTACTGGTCTGGATGAATGTTTCTTCTTTAACTCCTTGGTTGTCAGATTTCCATACAGTTCAATTTTCTGTCAGTTCTGTTTTTTTTTTTTTTTTAATTTGTTGTTGTCCTTCTTTTGGTTGTGTGAGGAGGCATAGTGTGTCTACCTACGTCTCCATCTTGGCTGGAAGTCCCCTAAGGTTTTTCTTCTTGAACTGGAGTTTGAGATCTTCTAAGGGTTCACAGGTGTAGGTGGAGTCTGAATTCTTCTGCTGGTCTGGGGGAAAGATCTGAGTTAACGGGTTGGTTTTACTCTAGAAATATAGACCCAAGTAGCTACCCCTAGCAGCTTCAAAGCCATAGGGGTACTTAGGGCAACCTGGTAGGGTCCCTTCCATTTAGGGCTAAGTTGATCTGTAGGGAACTCCTCTTTCCAAGTTTTGAGAAGTACCTAATTCCCTGGAGGTACAGGGTACTGAAATTCTCTTTTGTGAATGGGTAAGACCATGTTTCCATATTCTCGTAGTGTTTTTTGTACCTGTCCTAAGTTTATCATATTTTTTTTAAGATTTTATTTATTTATTTTTAGACAGAAGGGAAGGGAGGGAGAATGAGAGGGAGAGTAACAGCAATGTGAGGTTGCCTCTCACATGGCCCCCACTGGGGACCTGGCCTGCAACCCAGGCATGTATCCTGACTGGGAATCGAACCGGCAACTCTTTAGTTTGCAGCCCACACTCAATCCACTGAGCCACACCAGCCAGGGCCTAAGTTTATCATATTTTTAACTGCTTGGTGGGACTCTGTGTGAAATATCAGATCTAGAGTTAAGAAAGGTCTACCATATAGCATTTTAAATAAACTGAGTCTAGTGTCAGCCTTAGGGGAGCCCCTGATTCTTATGAGTGCTGTAGATAGTAACTTAACCCCATTTTCAGAAGTTTCCTGACAGAGCTTTACCAAAACCCCTTTCAAGGTCTGATTTGCCTGCTTTACCTTCCCAGAGGACTGAGGTCTCCAAGTGTGGAGGTAATATTTTATGCCTAGAGCCTCAGAGATAGGTTAATCTTAAATGTAAAGGACGGCCCGTTATCACTTTGTAGGAAGTGTAGGAGATCAAATCAGGGTATTATTTCCATTAGAAAAGCTTTTGCTGCTTCTGTGGTCTTCTCTGTCCTTGTTGGAAAAGCCTCAATCTATCCAGTAAAGGTATCTATCAGGAGTAATAAGTATTTATATTCTCTACAGGGAGGCATTTTGGTTCCTTAGTTGCTTCATATAAAGGTTTTGTGATTAGTGCAAGGCCTGAGATCCAACCTCTGCAAAATCCAGCCATTCCTAAGAAAGGGTAGAGTTGTTATTTGGTAGTGGGTGGTCATTGCTCAGTGATTGCTTTTATTCTTTCTTATGATAGTTCTAGATCCTGGGGTTAGGATATATCCTAAATAGTTTACTTTTTTTCTGGTAATTTGGGCCTTTTTCTTAGGGACTCAATATCTCCAGTCCCTAGGGAAGTTCAGAGTTTGGATAATGTTACAATCCGAGGCTTCCTTTGGGGGTCTTCAGATTGGGATATTATCTACATATTGTAAGATAGCTTCCTCTTGTAATTGTAATTACCTTATACCTTTTTCTAATGCTCTTGAGAACAACTGAGGACTATCTCTAAATACTTGTGGTAGTACCACCTAGGCACATTGCTAATGGTTTATGATTTCAGGGGTCTGTCGCCTCAAATGCAAAGAGGTATTGAGAATTTGGGTGGACAGGGATGCAAAAGAAAGTACCTTTGAAGTCTAAAAGTGTATGCCGCTGAGTACGGTCCAGCACTTGGGTGAGTATGGTGTACGTGTTGGCTACAAGAGGATGTAGGGGAATGATAGCCTCACTAACGAGTCTTAAATCCTGAACCAGTCTGTACTCCCCTGTTGGTTTAAGAATGGGGAGGATCTGAGTATTGCAGGGGGATTGACAGGGTACTAGCAGCCTGTGGGTTACAAATTTCTCTATGATGGGCTGCAAACCCTCAAGGGCCTCCCATTTGATAGGATGCTATTTCCTATGGGGATAGGCTGTCCCAGGATTTAAGCAAATTTGAACTGGTTGGGCAGTTTTAGTTTTTCCAGGAACTCCAGAGTCCCAAACTAGGGGACCTACTTTTTGTAAAATTTATTCTGGGATGCCATTTTCTAGTTTGCTTTCATTGGCTAACATAATTTTAAAGATCTTAACTGGGGCCTCGTGAAACTTCAAACTGGCCCCTAATCTGGCCAAGAGGTCTTATCTATCCTAGCAACGACATAGGACACTGTGGAATATGAGGAAAGAATGTCTAAAAATTTGGCTTTCAAATCGGCAGGAGACAGGGGGTATATAAAAACAAGTTTGAGCCCAGCTGGTGTAGTTCAGTGGATTGAGCGCGGGCTGGGAACCAGAGGGTCCCGGTTCGATTCCCAGTCAGGGCACATGCCTGGGTTGCGGGCCAGGTCCACAATGAGGGCCATGTGAGAGGCAACCATACATTGCTCTTTCTCCCTCCCTTTTCCTCTCTCTGAAAATAAATAAATAAAAATCTTAAAAAAAAAACCAACAAGTTTGAGATTTCCCTTCAACCCTCATAATATTAATTGAATTAGAGGAGAGAGGTCCAGTGTAAGAACTGAGGGCAGAGGAAGCAGCCCCAGTATCAACAAGAAAATTAATTTTCTTACCTTCCACATCAAGGGTTACCTGGGGCTCAGTAGAGATTGAGGTGCTGGTGTAGGCTGGGGCCGATCTGCTCCCTGGGCACCCTCAGTCCATAAGTGCGCCTTAGGTGATGACATCTTTTCACTCTGGGAATGGGGGAAGTCTAACTTCCAGGGCCAGGGATCAGGGTTTGCACCTTTGCATGTGGGGCACGGCCGTGGGGGTGGCCTAGTGCAACCCCCTTGTCCAGAGTCCAGGGTGTCTGCACTTAAAGCACATTTGCTATTTTGCCCTTGACATTTTCATGGCTTTCCCAGGTTACCTGGCAGTGGCTGGACATTGCCAAGGGCGCTGCTAATAGCTAATGCTATTAGTTTGGCCTGCTTTTCTTCCTTTTTTTTTTCCCCCTCATTCTGGCTCTGCTCTTTCTTTACTTCTAAGTCACAATTGTTAAAGACTGAGAAGGCAGTATCTATCAGCTGTGCCATAGGAGTTTGTGGGCCCATTTGTAATTTCTGAAGCTTTCAACGAATATCAGGGACTGACTGGCTGATAAAGTGCTGTCCCATTAATACTCGAGTATGCTGGCCAGAAGAAAACAAACTAGAGTTGCCATGGACAAATTGTACCCTTTTTCCTGGTATCTAATTCAGAGGCTGTGGTTGAATTAGGTATGGCCTGCCTCATGAAGTGTCTGGACTAGCTGGCCTCCTGCAAGGAGTTGTAGGGAAAGACTATATCAGTCATTTGAAATATTTCCCCAAAATACTGGAGACCAAAGAAAAACTGCTCAATCCAGACAAACTGTTCCGGAGTATGAGGAAAAAATTGTCCAGTTTTGTGGGCCAGGGTCTCTCATGTCCCAAGGATCTACAGGAGCAAAACATAAAAAATGTTTAAAGAGGAGAGATAAAGTACCAGGGAGGAAATTGATGAACTCAAACTAGTTTCCTCGGCTCTTCAGGAATGCAAAGGGAGCAAGAATGTCCTAAAGTTTTTACAAACCTAACCTGGGTTGGGAAGGCCCCCATCAGATTTTCAGGAGATACAGGTAATAGGTACCCTGTTCCCACATGGTATGAACCATCAAAGGCTGTGCAATGGCTTCAGTAGGGTGACTATGGAGGGCCCTAAGGAGGTGCCTGTTAATGCTCTCCTGTGGTGGCACAAGTAATGGTGATATAGGCAGGAAAGGAGAGGCAGTGCCTCACCTGCTCTAGGGTAGTACCCATTGAAAAGGCACACCAGCATTGAACACAGGTACAGCAACCTGTGTTTCCTTCCTCAGGAATCCTTCCTGCCTTAGGACAGCAGTGGGGGAGAGAAGTATTGCAAATTTTGGGTTCCAGTATATCTGAAATTTATTAAAGCAGACTATTATAACCACTTAAAATATCAAAGACATTTTATAGCTAATAAAAGCCTCCATAACTTATGAATTGCCCAGCATTGTGCTTTGAATAATAATGATAGAACACGAAAGATTTTCACATAAGCCATAAAGTATAACACATAATCCCAGAACCACTTAATAAATTATGGTGACCCTCATACTAAACATCCAATATTTATTCTTTCATTATCCCATTGAGTAATGGAAATATGATTTCAGAGACCTCTGGTCAAGATAAAGGCATAGGTAAACCCACCTTGACTCCTCACACAACCACAGCAAAAATTACAACTAGACTGCAAAACAAATATCACCCAGAATCAGCACAAAATCAAGATGTTTGGAAATCTGACAACCAAGGAATTAAAGTAGTCACATTCATCAGACAGGTAGGAGGGGCATAGATGTGAAAAGGCATGGATAGGTGCAGAGAGGTGCTGAGGTGTGGAACAGGAGGTCCCACACCCATGTGTGGTGGATAAAAATTGGGAGGGATACTTTGGGAGTGAGGGATCCCAGCCCCAGAGCAGACCACCCAGTACATGGGTCCAGTGCCAAGAAAATAAGTCCCTGTAACTTCTGGCTATAAAAACAACTGGGGGTTGGGCTGGAGGAAGAAACTGGGATTCTAAGAAGTCTCCTCTGAAAGAGCCTGCAATGGGCTTAGGACTTAATGCAGACTCAGTACTTCTGGGCTTCAGCACCACAGCAACAGCTGGAAGGTCACCAGTGACATATAGGGAGAAATTGAAATGACTGACATCAGGGTGCGTGCCAGGAGGCAGCTTCCAACTGGACAAAACTCCAGAGGCCAGGCAGCAGCATTGTCCCCTCTCTGAGCCCTCCCCCTCACAGAACCACAGAGCAAAGAGTTGCCCCCCCCACCCCCCACCAGCAATCACCTAAGGCTCTGCCTCATCCAACTTACTGGTGCACTTTTCTACATAGGCCAAGCTATTAAGACAGGAAGTCAAAGCATCTTTGCCTAATACATAGTAATAAATACAGGGAGGCTACCAAAATGAGGAGACAAAGAAATATGGCCCAAATGAAAGAACACAACAAAACTCCAGAAAAAGAACTAAATGAAATGGACATAAGCAATCTATCAGATGCAGAGTTCAAAACACAGGTTATAAGGATGATCAAGGAACTCATTGGATACTTCAATAGCATAAAAAAGACCCAGGCAGAAATGAAGGTTACACTAAGTGAAATAAAAATTTACAGGGAACCAATGGTGGAGGGGATGAAGCCAAGATTCTAATCAATGATTTGAAACAAAAGGTAGAACAAAACAACCAATCAGAATAGCAAGAAGAAAAAAGAATAAAAAAAATGAGGATAGGCTAAGGAGCCTCTGAGACATCTTCAAACATACCAACATCTGAATCATAGGGGTGCTGGAAGGAGTAGGAAAGAGGAAGAAAGTGAGAACTTATTTGAAAAAGAGTAATGAAAGAAAACTTCTCTAATTTGGTGAAAGAAATAAACATGTAAGTCCAGGAAGCACAGACAGTACCAGACAAGATGGAAGCAAAGACGACCACACAAAGACACATCATAATTAAAATGCCAGAGGTAAAAGATAAAGAGAATCTTAAAAGCAGCAAGAGAAAAGAAGACAGTTACCTATGAAGGAGTTCCCATAGGACTGTCAGATGATTTTTCAAAAGAAACTTTGTAGGCTGGAAGAGAATGGCAAGAAATATTCAAAGTGATGAAAACCAAGGACCTACAACCAAAATTACTCTATGCAGCAAAGCTATCATTTAGAATGGAAGGGCAGATAAAGTGATTTCCAGATAAGGTAAAGCTAAGGAGTTCATCATCACCAAGCCATTATTACATGAAATGTTAAAGGGACTTATTTAAGAAAAAGAAGATCAAAATTATGAACATGAAAATGGCAATAAATTCACAACTCTCAACAATTTAATCTAAAAAACAAACTAAACAATCAAGGAGAACAGAAACAGAATCGTAGATACGGAGATCATTTCGAGGGTTATCAGTTATAAGGGGGATGGCGGAGAATGGGGGCAAGGTGCAGTGATTAAGAAGTAAAAATTGGCAGGTACAAAATAGGCAGGGGGATGTTAAGAATAGTATAGGAAATGGAGAAGCCAAATAATTATACGCATGAGCCATGGACATGAACTAAGTGGGGAGTTGCTGGAGGGAATTGGAGATGCTGGATCAAGGGGGGCAAAGGAGAAAAGATTGGGACAACTGTAGTAACATAATCAATAAATTATATTTAAAAAAAGACAAATGATTTCAGAAATTTATCTAAGCTCAAATTTGCCCATGATAGTTCAGGAATAAGTATGTTGCATAAGTGTTATCAGTTAGATATAAAAGAAATGCTAGGAGATTCTAGAAACATTATTTCTTTCTAAGACAGAGGCCAAAAACTGATGTCTCTGTATAGTTGAGCGTGAATAAGTTAATCATTAAGCCTACATTGCAGTCAGTAAAAATCATAAAAAGAACAAGCCTTAGTTTGAAGCCCAATACTACTGATAGCATAGTGGAAAATAGGAAGAGCCCAGGTCCATGATGACTTCAGTGAGTAACTAAAGCAATTACATCTCTAGCCTACTCTATGTGTTGGTTTTCTTTTATTTGAGATTATAAATTTTCTTCTAATTTTAGTGCCTCATTGCTAGGGACCCAAAGAATCCTAACTGATACACTTAATCGTCTATTATTGGAGGCCATCTACTAGTGTAATATAAAATAAGCATATAATGAAAATGATACAAAAGGATTTAACAAAATTTAAAAATCAATAGCAAAACAGTGAAGAGTTCAGCCCTACATAACAAAAAAATTGCACACAATAGCCTACTTTGAGTGTCGCTGGGGATAGAATAGGAAGTGCTGAGACACTCCAGCTGTCATCAGTCAACACCCTGATTGCCGAGAATCACCTTGTGACACCTGGCAGGGAGCCACACCTGCATGCCAGATCTTCAGTTAACTTCGGTATCACCTTTGCCTCATTATAATAATATAGCATTGAGGTTTCTTCCCCTCAGTGTGGGCAATCAAGTAGAACTGTGGGACCCCATAAAACATGCACCATTTCAGCAGAAGGGGGTCATTCTCTGGTCAGAGGTGGCCTACCCCCATATCTTGGGAAAAGTACTTTTTAAAAAAAAGATTTTATTTATTTTCAGACAGAAGGGAAGGGAGGGGGAAAGAGGGAAAGAAACATCAATGTGTGGTTGCCTCTCGTGTGCCCCCTACTGGGGACCTGGCCTGCAACCCAGGCATGTGCTCTGACTGGGAATCAAACTGGCGACCCTTTGGTTCACAGGCTGGCGCTCAATCCACTGAGCCACACCAGCCAGGGCTGTACCTTTCTTAATAAATTTCACTTGCTTTTCTTAACTATGTTTGTGTAGTCTGTTCAATTCTTTGCTCATGGCCAAAAAGAGCCTGGATGCCATCTCCATCTGCAACAATTTGGCAAGTCAGCAAGGAGGTCTTTGTTGAAGCTCCAGAGCAGTGAGACAACTCCTCGCCACCCTTGTGCTTAGAGGAGAGTTTTGTTCTCTCTTTCCTTTGTTTTATTTTCCAGTGTCTTGGGACACCTTGGCTCCTTGAAGAGAGTTTGCTGCTTTTGTGCAAGCATAAGTCAGGCAGTTTAGAGCCAATAAGGTGCCCGCTGCTTGAAGACTCCTATGTGAGGGTTACCTGGTTGTGGATTGGGGAAAAGACACTAAGTCCCCCAGCAAGCACAAGACAACACCCACCCAGTGAGGCACACTGTAAAACATAACGTCATCTGTTCCCTGCAGCTCTCCATTTAGGAATATTGCAACTCTGTAAGGGTTGCCAGGGGCACCTCTCTTCTTCGCTATGTCTTCTTGTACTGTCAGTCTCATCTGCAAACCAACCATGTTCCTCCTAAAACTTGCCTCATCTGCTGAATTTTGGCCTATTTGCATCTCTTCTCTGTCTGGCTCTCCAGTAACCAAAATGTTTGCTGCATTTGCTCTAGGATCCTTGACTCTTGGATACAATGCCAAAATTTCATAGAACAGAGGTTGAATCAAACAATGGGGGTAAAATGCAAAATAGATTCAGGTAAGCATGAAGCTTGTGAAGCTAGAGTACTCGCTTTAAGAATCTTCCATGGTATCTACTTTAAACTTCTTTTCAGTGTGTATAGTTTTGAATCTGTGGTTGGAGGCGAGACGAATTAAGTGTGCATACGTGTGCATATGTGTGTATTAGGAGAGGGACAGTATTTGTTCATTTACAATAGGATTACTATAGGAAAGGACAGTCAGGTAATTATTTAGAAAGCTAGTCCTAAGCCTACATACAGAGTAATAGAAAAACGTATTTGAAATTCTGCTTTATCATAAACTTTGTTAAATATATTGCTGTGATTGTTTGGTGAGAAAAAAAATACCATGGTATTTGTAATAATTCTCTTATCTACAGCTGCTGCCAGTAATTAGGGGTTTTGCTTGTTCTAAACTTTTGCTATATTAAATATTGTGTGAATGAAGAATACAAATTTAGGATTGATATTATGTTTCTCAATTGGAATAGGTTTTTTTTTTATTCAATATTTATTGAAATACTCAATGGCTTAGGCATTATACTAGGTGCTAAGGATATGTTGGTGAACAAAATAGACCTATTTCTTATTTAATGATTCCTATATCCCCACAAAAACTGTGGCCCAAATATGAAAGAACACCTGCTATTTGGGCCATGTTTGGAAGCTGGGATATCAATTTGTTGGTGATGTAGATGGCTGAATCTGAAGAATGGAGAGAACCTCATAGTCATGCCAGTCCATATTCTAATGTGACAGAATAAAAGAAGAGAGTCCAGGCAAGTTTCTTTATGTGGCCGAGGTCAAATCAAGTCAATGGCAGATCTAGGAATAGAACCAATGTCTCAGCTCACTTAATTCCAAGGACCTTTTCTGATGGAAGTATATTCCTTCCTGTTGGGAAAGGGCTGGGCCAGGAACGCAGCCCAGTGCCTGTAAGAGCCACAGGCTGCACCATTGTACATGTGGAGCTTCACTTCACCTCTAAATCAACTCTCAAGTGTGAAGCAGACATCCCCTGGACATTATCTCATTTTTAAACTCCTTAAAGGAACTTTTCACCACACTGTCCAAAAAAAAAATCCATTTAGAATACAAAGTAGCTGTGAAATTACTATTTTTTAAATAAATGAGCTAGGTTAATAGATAAGGCATACACCCCAACAATACAGATGATACATCTTTGTAGTCATTCTGTATTATTTCAGCCAGCTGTGAGAGGACTGCCAGAGAAACTGGAAGAATTAGGTGTCATGAATTATTCATTGGATTCAGTTTAGCACACTCATTATTTATAGTGCTTCAGGTTAGTCTGTGGTGCTATCTGCCTTAATAAGGCTGGGAATAATGACTTGGCAGTGGATCTGTTTGCATTAGTGAGTGTTTTTGTTTGCAGAAATAAAGCCCAAGGTATTTTCAGAAAGATGCCTCTTTAAAATAGTCATGGCTGAAAAATATTGCATTTCATATCTTGGGGCCTAAAAATTTTTATTTGTATGGAATATTTCATCCTTTAATAAGTATTATTAAATACAAGGGAATTGTATTCATATTTAGGATATCATTGTTCAGCTAACGCATGATGGGATTATATGAATCTTTCTAAATCTGGTTTATCTTGGAATTAAAATTAAATATCTAAAGAGGCAAAATTAGAACTAGTTAGATTGCAGTTGGTTTGATTACTGCTATTATTTGAATTCCACTGATGGGTATTCATCTTACAGAGAAAACTTTATTGTGTAAGTTAGATCATAACAATTATTTTCTATTTATTGTTAAGTTTATGAGTACATGCATAATGTGTTCAATGGGTAAAATGTATATGATGGGCAATTCTGAAGGATGCAGTTTATTACTATGATCATGAAGGGAGGTAAATTTTGCTTATTTTTGAGAGCGTTCCATTAGACTCTATTAAATTGCCTATTAAAGGAATAAGAGAGACTGGAAGATAAGGGAAATATAGTTAGATGAAGGAGCAAGAACTAATGAATTATTAATAGTACTCAGAAAATATTTCTAATAATTTCCTATACGATTAGATTGGTTGACCTTTTAAAAAACTAGGTATGTAGCCATAACTCTACACAACAATGGTTGGAGTATTAGTCTAACTTTCCTTAGGCACACAGTTTCCCATGTCTTTCCAATGTAAAGCCCGGTGCTTCCCTTCAGTCACACCTGCCATTTTTAAATCACACACTGTGATTAGACCACAGTGAAGGTAACTTTCTTTTAATTTTGAAGTGTGATCCAAAGCAGTTTTGTGAGGCTTTGCCAACAGGTACTCCTGTAGTTCACTTCTATTTTGGATAAAATTCACAGATTGGTTACATGAAAAATTCATCATCTCTGACATTTACTGGCTTTCAATGCTATTGAGAAATCCTTCGTTTCCTTAGTCACCTCTTTCCTATTCTCTACAGCAACTACATAAAATTTCTTCACTTTCTTCAAACTTTGAAACTCCCTCCCTCCCCACTTTCTTCTTATTGGGGAAATCTGAGAACATCCTACTCTCTCATTCACGGCCACTCACCAACAGCTTGACCTGGTGTGCCTTTCTTTTATGTCCCTCCTATGAAATGAGAGAGGCATTCTTGGTGCTGACTGCGGCTGGATCATTTCACTTAGGGAACACTTCTTCTACCTTTCCAGATACCTTAGATATCAATGATCCCCTCTTTCTTTTGTATTCTTAACCTCTCCCTTTTAATACTGTAACCTCTGTGTTAGTTATCTATTGCTGCATAATGATTTACCAGCTTAAAACAAGGCACATTTATTATCTCACACAGTTTTTGTGGGTCAGGAATCTGGGAGTGGCTAAACTTGGCAATTTTGGCTCAAGATCTCTCCTGAGATTGCAGTCAAGATGTCATCCCCAGCTGACAACCATCTGAAAGCTTGATTGAGGATGGAAAATCCATTTCAAGATGGTTCACTTACATGACTGTTGGCAGGGGGCCTTGGTTCCTTGCTAGATGTGAGCAGGATGAGTGTGTGCTTTGCCACATGGACATCTCCAAAGGGCTCCTTGGGTGATCTCGTAACATGACCTGGCTTTCTTCAGAGCTACTGATTCAAGAGAGCAAAGAAAAAGTCACAATATCACTTATCATTTAACTTCAGGAGTCGCACTTCATTATTTCCACACTCTTGTATTATTTACATAGGTCTATACTATTCATTGTGTGTGTGTTGGGGGTAGAGTAGGTACCACATTAATATCAGAAGCCAGGGATCATTGGCATCATCTTGGTGGCTGGCTATCATACTTTCCTATAAATATTCAAACATACTCAATATATTCTCCTGTCTTAAAAACAAACAAACAAAAAAGCCAACTAATCAAATGACTAAACAAAGAAACAATTATATCAATAAAACCTGCTTGTAATGTCCAGCTTCTCATCTCGCCTTTTCCCTCTTTTTTCCTCTTCTTTACATTTGAAACTGTTGGAACTGTTGTCTTGATTCCCTATTACTCTTCTCTCATTTGCATTCATTTCTCAATCTTTTCCCATATAGCATGCTTTTATTTTACAAAACTACTTCTGTCAAGGTCCACAGGCTTATCGTGGTTTCCACTTGTCTTTCTAAGGGGGAGGAAGGCAATGAGATATGAGTGGGAAGAGTACCCTTCCCAAGCAAGTGAAACATTTGGTCCTGCCTTATTTTTCCAGTATCATGAAAGTTAGACATTCCCAAAAGATACCTACTATAATTCAAACATTACTTGGGAATTTGACCAATCCACAGAAAGATTCTTCTTATTTAGAGACAAAGCAAGTGGAAGACTCACTGGTTCTCTAGATTTGATAGTTTTTTGTCTATTCCACTATTTTTCTTTGAAAAATCTAAGTTTGGATTTGTGCAAAGAGCAAATTAAAAAATACATTTTTGTGGGAATTCATATAGAGGACACTGATTATCGAAGAGGACAATATCACTCTCAACATGTATGCTGAAATGCAGGTGTGAATTTCTTGTGTCTGTTTCTAGCTTTTTATAAAAACCAGAGGCTTCACAAAAAGAGCAACTCAGTGGAGGTGATTCTAGGATCACTGTTTTATATAACTACATAGGATGCTGTTTAATATAAAATTCAAATGCTATAAAGTGTGTGCGAGGGGAGTGGGAGGAGGCAGTGTGCCTTTCACAAGGAATTCTAAGTGCATGATGCTCCTGGAGTTTTCCCCTGTAATGACCTCAGGTGAATCTCTGAGGGACTAAAGTAGTATGGTACAAATGTGTAGACTTTTGGTGGTTCAGCTGAATATGAAACTGTCTTCCTCTTAGATTTTACAGATAGTTTAGCACATGTAAAGGAAAAGACAGTTTAGTGCATGTAAAGGAAAAGTAGATTTCTTACTCCGAGGGCAATTTGTCTTGAATTCTCTTGGCTAAGTTTCTAAAGAAAGAGAAGAACAGGTAACTTGAGGTTGTAGCTTTTGACAAGAGCATAGCATGCTGGTGCTTTCTATTAAAGATTGAAGTCAGGACCACAGAGCATGAAAACAGACCAGGAAGAGACACAGTTGATGTTCTATTTTGAAAATTCAGGAGCCTAATCAATTCTGGCTTGAAGGGAAGGCTGGACCATTTTCCTAATCATTTACTACTTCATTCAACAAATGTTTATTTATTAATACTGTATATATCGTAAAGAACACAACTATTAATAATATGCTCCTTATCCTGACGGAGTTACTAATTTAGTCATTGTAGACTTGCATGGCAGAGAGCAGAGGGGAAGCAAGCTCTTTCATAACTCTTACAAGGCACTGATTCCATTCCTGAGGACTTCACTCTTAGGACCTCACCTAACCTAATCATCTCCCCAATGGCCCAACTCCGAATATCATCACATTGGGGAATACGGTGTCAACATATGAATTCTGGGGGTGGGAAAGACACAAATGTCCAGTCCATAACAAATGCCATCTATGCAAGGTAAGGTGGAAGAAGCTTCTAGACCTAGACTTGGAGGACTGGTAGCATAGACTTCCTACAGGAAGTGAGAAGCTGAGATGTGAAAGATGAATAGGAGAGCCACAGGGGAGAGAAACTGAACTCAACTTCACTGAAAGCAAAGGTGGGAGACTTCTTTAAGCACTGGGGTGAGCTAGTGGAAAACTGGAGGACATTTGGGCAGAGTGTGGTCAGTGTGATTAGGTCATCTGTTTGCTAATTAGCATTTATTAATTGATATTGGGCTTCTCCCCTCCCAGAGAGATTGGGGTACAGGGAAACTATCTTTCTTGATGATTACATTTCAAAGCGATGGCCCTTAGATCCCTGAGAAAGACATTCCTTGGTTATAAAACTGACAAAGAGGCTGGGGGAAGATTTGCATCTCAAAACGGCAGAGAAATAGTTTACAATTACAAGTTTTCCAAAGTAAATGCCCCAAGTAAAAGAGAGGTCAGGGGCCTAAATTCAGAAAGAAGCTCATCCCAGCTTTAGTGAAGTTGAGGGGAATGTTAAGTCTGTCTTGGTCACATTAAAAATAAAGTTAGATATTAATTGTTGATAATTTCGAGACTAATTTTTAAATCTTTAAATAGCTGGGTTGCTGAATTTTTATAACAAATTATTAGTATTGCAAAGAAAGAGTATTTTAAACCTCTTTAGAGAGCTTAGGTGTAATATTCTTTTTATTTTATGGTAATATGAAGCTGTCTTCTATTTCAGGAATTACTGTTTTTAGACTTATGGAAAGTTTTTCTGTCTTCAAGTTCAGCTTCCTATCACTGCCAAGATAGTTTTTCTAAAAAAAAATGAGAAATTTGAAGATCCATTCTCTTCATTTTCAAGATAAAGTCAAAATTCTTCAAGTTCTTTTTTTTTTACATAAATCCTACTCACTTTTCCAGCATGTTTAATCTTTTTTTTTTAAGATTATTTATTTATTTATTTATTTTTAGAGAGAGGAGAAGGGAGGGAGAAAGAGAGGGAGAAGTAGCAATGTATGGTTGCCTCTCACTTGGTCCTCACTGGGGACCTGGCCCGCAACCCAGGCATGTGCTCCTACTGGGAATCGAACCGGGACCCTCTGGTTCCCAGCCCGCGCTCAATCCACTGAGCTACACCAGCCGGGCCTAATTTAATCTTTTACAGTTTCTACAGTCCCTTAATTTCCAAACATGCAATCACCTCAACCTAATTGTCCAGTCTCCTTTGTTAACTCTTTCATTGGGCAAGACTGCAGTCTTTCTTGGCACCTATCCAAACTGTATTAATGTTCTTTCACTTGGACTAGACTATGAGTCTCTTGAAGGCAGGTATTATAACTTTCATCTTTCCCCCTAGTTGAATGCCTGACAAGCACTTAATATGCACCTTTGTTATAAAAATAAATGAATGAACATGACAGTTGTTGAGTGACTTACTGAGTTATCATTAATAGGACAAAAGTGTTTTCCTGCTGGTATTTACCGGTGACTTTGTTTTTGCTACTCATCTAGAAAAAAAATACATAATAGTACTTAAATACCCATAGTTAGTTAAATTAAAACAGTAATCATTGTTTTTTTGGAGATAGCATATGGTTTAAAAATGGGATCAGGAAGTGAATACATTGCAAGTTATGATTTTCACTTTTAGTAAAAAAGTTAAAATGAGGTATCATCCCAGGATTTCAAAAAAAATAGATAAGGAGCTCTGTGGATAGAAAAAGCTTTAGAAAAATTGGAAAGTGTCCAATTCAAATGAAACAGTGTGTAGTCCGTTTAATTAAAAAACAAATGGATTATCTGGCCTGCTGATGGCTAGGAGCTTTGTGAGGAGCTTCTGTTTACTCAGGAAGAAATGGGAGAGGAGACTACTTATTGAATAGATTCTGTATTTTTATCCACCCGCTCAGACTCTGTTCTCAGCATGGTGCTGTTATTTAAGATGAAAATAA
This sequence comes from Micronycteris hirsuta, assembly GCA_004026765.1. Lineage (NCBI taxonomy): Eukaryota > Metazoa > Chordata > Mammalia > Chiroptera > Phyllostomidae > Micronycteris > Micronycteris hirsuta. The sequence goes on from PVJI01023778.1 coordinate 18,334, forward strand.
GAATCAGGATCCTTAGGGTATAATCCCAGCAGTGGAATTGCTGAGTCAAAAGGCAGCTCCATTTTTAGTTTTCTGAGGAAACTCCATACTGTTTTCCACAGTGGCTGCACCAGTCTGCATTCCCACCAGCAGTGCACTAGGGTTCCCTCCTCTCCACAACCTCTCCAACAATATAACCAGAGACATCGATATAAAGAACAAACTGACAGTAACTAGAGAGGAGAGGGGGGAGGGATAATAGGGGAAAGGCTGTCAAGGAACCTGTATAAAGGACACATGGACAAAGCCAAAGGGGGTAGGTTTAAGGGTGGGGGGAGGGATTGGGGGGTGAAAAATGGAGACAACTGTACTTAAACAACAGTAAAAAAAATCAGAGAGGATTAAGGTGGGTCACCTAAAATATGGTAAAAATCTGCTGTATTTCTTAGATTACATAAAATCTTAAGTGCACTGGTTCAGAGTTTACTTTCAATTGCATGTTATGTTTATTTGTATATTTTCATGTGTTTCACAGGTGGACCTTATTTCAGGGCAACTTGTCCATTTGGATTGTACGAGTGGCATCAAGGAGCCACCTTTTCAGGAACTGTTGCTGTGCAAAAAAGTGTATGTTGTTCTCTGGGGCCTTTACAGTATTTTTGTAGATATCACTAAGAATGCCATATATTCATTTACGAATTAAGGAAATACATATTGATGTAGGTGCTGTTTCTCCTTCCATTAAACTTTTATCTGGAAGAGAAGATAGACTGTGGTTAGATAATCTTACAAATGAATTTAAAATTACAGTCCTGATCAGTGACTCAAAAGATATACCCATGTTGTCCTGAAGGTGCACATTGGAAGGATGAGTGGAAATTAATTAAGCAAATGTGAACATGGTAATGGGAGAGGTAGGAGTTGCTGGAAGACCGTGTTCAGGCCGAGGAGCGTTATGTGCAAAGGAGCAGCAGTGGCGGGCATATGTGAGGTTAAAGTTACTAGAACAGGGTATTTGTGGCTGGAGGAAAGAGGTGGCCCCATATCATGAGGGGACTGCATGGAGATGCCGCGCTCACCCGACCCTGCAGAGTTCTGAAGATCATGTTATCGACATTGGTTTTTATCTTCAGGGAAATGAAAGGCACTATAATACTTTCTAAATAGGATGGTTGACATGTAGGACTGACATTTTGAGGAGGTCAGTCTGGTTGCCAGTGAGAATAGAAGAAAGAGAATCGTCCGTAGAGATGACTTAGAAAGCTTTTATAAGTACAGGTGGGAGATGACAGGAATCAGGACTAAGGTGGACAGTGCTTCCCTGTGCAGTTGTGTAGCTAATTCATTGCACAAAAGCTCCCAGCTCATTTTGCCCACAGTCTTTATTCACTCCGAGGGCCATTTGGTGATAGATCAGAAATGTGGTTTAAGAGACAGGGAAGACTGTTAAGAATGACTTCTGAGGGACAGATTAAGCCACTGGATAGATGATGATGTCATTCACTATATTCACTTGGATTTGTGCCTTTAAGAATATTTTTGTATATATTGCTATATAAGGTGTTTTTGTAATCTGTACTCAAACTCTCTAGCCCCACTTGTCATTCACCTGGATTACAGTATAGCCTAGCCATTATAATTAATGAGACAGGGTTCCTGAGAACTGGAAGTACTTTCATGCTTCCATGCCTTTGCTAATGCTATTTTCCCTGACCAGATTAGGGTATCTTCTCCCCCTTATTCTGACTGGAAGATTAAAAATTTAAGGTTCTAACCAAAGAAGATCAATCTGTGAAGCTTTCACCACCTTCTTCTGCCCAAAGAAGAATGAAGATACTGTCTTATGTTCCTCCCAAATATCTTCTTCATGCCTCTACTACTACTTAACCAATTACCATCTGGGGTCTTCTGTTAAATCACAGATCCCGTGAGAGCAACTGCCTTTCCTCCTTCTCTTTTTAAGATTAGTTTTCCTTTTGCTTTTATTTATTTATTTTTAAGTATTTTTAAAATTTATTTTTACAGAGAGGGGAAAGGAGGGGAAAAAGAGAGAGAAACATTGATGCAAGAGAGAAGCATCAATTGGTTGCCTCTCTCACATACTCTGACCTGGGGACTGAATCTGCAAGCCAGCCCTGTGCCCTGACTGGAAATTGAAACAGTGACCTTTTACTCTGCTGAACGATGCCCAACCAACTGAGCCACACTGATCAGGGCTATTTTTGTTTTTAATGAAACAGTTTAAACCAAGGCTTATTTCAAAAAACAGCAGAATCCTCTATCCTCTTGCTTCCCAACCACTTTCACAGACAACCATTTTCAACAATTTAATAATTTTTCATCATTTATCACCACATAAGCTTAAATTGTTACTTCTAAATTGATCAGTTTTAGGTGTAATCTGTTAACTCCTTCCTATAAAAGATGACAGCTTTTTAAATAAGGGATTTAGCTTCCCTTTTCACACCCCACCCCTAGCACACCCATTCTCTAGTGTACACATACACTTGCCCACATTTCTTGTCCTTCATCCTCTCCGTAGGGCTACACTGTAATTTTGGTTAGTTCGAAATTCAGTGTTTACAATGCTATGATTACATTGCTATTGAAAGCTGACCCACACAGTAGTCATGTATACACAACTTTCTTTTTCCTTGAGGTTAGTAATTGTCTTTTTTGTTTTGTTTTCTATGTATTTATCTCCTCTCAACATATTCAAACATATCAGATATTTCATCTTAAGAAGAAGTACAAAACAAGGTTGAAAATATAGTCTTCACATCTGATAGTTTGGCTGCTATATAATTATGGCATATAATTTTAAGAAATAATAAATACATTCTAGAAATAATTTCCTAGGCATTGTGCCACTGACCTTTCAGTATGGCACTTGAGAAGTTTGACTCTATTCCGATTCTTGAGTTTTTGTATGAAACTGCTTCTCTTGGGAGCCTTATCAAAGATGGGCCTGCAGCAGCCAGAGAAGTTTCTATATTACATTTCAATACACAAGAGAGGCATGGTGACATTCTTGAGAGAGTATAAGTTAGACAAACTTAGTTCAAATTCTAGATTTTTCCATAACTGTCTGAGTGACAGAAGGTAAGCCAGTTCATGTCCCTGAGTGTCAATTTTCTCATCTGAAAATGGGGGGAATGATGTCTACCATTTGGGGTGGAGTGAGGATTGGAGAGAATAAGACATACAGTAGATATCTTACCAATGACTGTTATTATCATTTTTTGTGTATTACCATAAAGAGAGAATGAGCATCTGTTCCTGAGAACACTGATGTTTTGTGTAGCTGCACGTGAGATAAATCATGAACTTTCACCCAGGCAGGATTTTTTTTCTTTGCTTTCTAGCAAAGCTTATTTGTTTTACTAAGGCGAGTGCTTCTCTAAAGTCCTTAGAGTTATAATTTAAATATCTTTGATTTTTTTATTATAAAAGTAAAGATGCTCCTTGACTTATAATGGAGTTATGATCCAGTCATCCCATTGTAAGTTGAAAATGTTGTAACCTACTGAACACCATAGCTTAGTGTAGCTTACAATAAACACTTGCTTACAGTTGGACAAAATCATCTAACACAGTGGGTACACTGGAGTACTGGCTGTTCACCCTTGCAAGCACGTGGCTGACTGAGCGCCGTGAGTCACCGCCTCTGCCCTGCATCGCCAGAGAATATTCTACTACATATCACTAGGCCAGAAAAAGATCAAAACTCAAAATTTGAAGGATGATGTCTGCTGCATGTATATTGCCTTTTCATCATTGTAAAGTAAAAAAATCATAAGTTGAAACATTGGAACTCAAGGATTGCCTGTAAAATATGTCCATTTGAAAATATCTCACCATTATAGAAGCAATTAAGAGCTCAGCTTTTAATTTATTTTTTGTTCCTCCTTAATATTGATACATAGGAAGAGAGAAGATGACCTGGGAGGTGAATGGTTGCATGTGTGTATTGTGAATGAGAGCTGTATTCATGTCCTGTGGATTAAAATACTAGTCTATTGAACTCTTGCTTAATGCCTTTCATAAAAATAGAAGAGGATATGTGTGGATAGAGCCAAATTAATTTAAGGGAGTGGGTACTAAGTTGAATATAAAGGGATAGACAGATAATCTAATGAAAGCAGTGGGTAAATGATGATACACACCACATATGACATGAAGAATTAAGAAGATTAAGATGAACAATTAAGAGATCAAGACTGCTACCTGTGTCCTCAGATTTCTCCTTAGTGTTATACAGATATGAGTATTCAACAAAGTAAACTTAGGAAACATAGGTGGTTTGAGACGCAGGACTAAAATATAGCCAGGGGACAGAGCATGTTATTCCAGAAAATAGGCATATCAGGAAGGGAAGGAAGAATATGGCTGTGAACAATGACAAATATGCCCATGAGAAAATCCAGGTTAAGAAAGGAGAGAAGAGAAACAATATCATGGTGGAATTTTACTACTGATCATATTGTCAAATGAATGCTGGTTAGTTTGTATGATCAGATCACAAAAACCTCCATATAGGCAACCTATAGTACTGATGGGCATCTTCAGCTATTTAGAACATTCTAAACCCCTTATAAAACCAAAACCATTCGACATGTTTTTGACTGGCTTTACTAATAACTTCTTCTAATTAATTAAGAGATTCGCT
>PVJI01023779.1:0-22954 GCA_004026765.1 Micronycteris hirsuta
ACACTAAAAAGTTTCTGCACAGCAGTCAACAAGATAAAAAGGCAACCTACAGAATATGAAAAAAATATTTGCTAACCATGTATTGAATAAGGGGTTAATATCCAAAATATATAAGAGACTCATACAACTTGATAGCAAAAACCAAAACTAAAACCAAAATAACCCTATTTAAAGATGGGCAAAGGACCTGAATAGACTTTTTTTCCAAGGCAGACATGAAAATGGTCAACAAGTACATGAAAAAGTGCTCAACATCACTTACTATCAGGGAAATGCAAATCAAAACCACAATGAGATATCAGCTCAGGTGGATGGCTATTATCAAATAGACTAGAGATAAGTGTTGGCAAGGACAAAGATATGGAGAAAAAAGAACTTTTGTGCACTAAGATGTACAAAAAATAAAGATCGTGAAAAAAAGAGTTACAGCCAAGATGGAGGTGCAGATAGAAATGCTTCACTTCCTCGTACAACCAAAATAAGGATAACAACCAATTTTGAAACAATAAACAACCAGAACAGCCAGAATAGCAAACTACATGGAACTCCAACAACCAAGGAGTTAAAGAAACATTCATCCAGACCAGTGCGTCAAGACAAAGAAATACAGCACAATGAAAGAACAGATCAGAACTCCAGAAAAAGAGCTAAGTGACAAGGAGATAGACAACCTATCTGCTGCAGAATTCAAAACACTGGTGATCAGGATGCTCACAGAATTGATTGAGCTCGGTCACAAAATGAAGAAAGAAACGAAGGCTACCCAAAGTGAAATAAAGCAAAATATGCAGGGAACCAACAGTGAAGGGAAGGAAATCTGGACTCAAATCAATGATTTGGAACAAAAGGAAGACATAAACATCCAATCAGAACAGAATGAAGAAACAAGAATTCAAAAAAAAATGATGAGAGGCTTAGGAACCTCTGGGACAACTTTAAATGCTCCAGCATCCAAATCACAGGGCTGCTAGAAGGAGAAAAGGAAGAGCAAGAAATCGAAAACTTATTTGAACAAATAATGAAGAAAAACTTCCCCAATATGGCGAAGGAAACAGACTTCCAGGAAGTCAAGAAGGCCAGAGAGTTCCAAAGAAATTAGACCCAAGGAGGAATACATCAAGGTACATCATAATTAAATTACCCAAGATTAAAGATAAGGAGAGAATCTTAAAAGCAGCAAGAAGAAAGGAGAGAGTTACCTACAAAGGAGTTCCCATAAGACTATCAGCAGATTTCTCAAAAGAAACCTTGGAGGCAAGAAGGGGCTGGAAAGAAGTATTTGAAGTCATTAAAGGCAAGGACCTACATCCAAGATTACTCTATCCAGCAAAGCTATCATTTAAAATGGAAGAGCAGCTAAAGTACTTCCCACATAAGGTCAAGTTAAAGGAGTTCATCATTACCAAGTCCCTATTATATGAAATGTTAAAGGGATTTATCTAAGAAATAGAAGATGAAAAACTATGAACAATAAAATGACAATAAATTCATAACTATCAACAGCTGAACCTCAAAAACAAAATAAAGACTAAGCAAACAACTAGAACAGGGCCAGAATCACAGAAATGGAGATCACATGGAGTGTCATCAAGGGGCAATGAGGGGGGAAATGTACAAGGAATAAGAAGCATAATTTGGTAGGCATAAAATAGATAGGGGGCATTACGAATAGTATAGGAAATGGAGAAGCCAAAGAACTTACATGTACAACCCACAGATATGAACTAAGGTGGGGGGAATGCTGGAGGTTTGGGGATCAGGGTGGAGGGGGCAGAAAGGGGAGAAAAAAAGTGGGACAACTGTAATAGCATAAAAAGAGGGGAAAAAAGATGTGAAAAAGACTCAGAGGGGTCTGCAGTATCAAATTAGAGCTAATGGGAGCTTAATCATCAGAGAGGGCTGATGGATCCCAACCAAGGTTTAAAAAACCATTTTCAGATATAAGATATTGGACAAATCACCAGGAATGGATCTGGGCTAAATCTTTCTCTGAACTTCAATAATGATTGTCTGTTTGGTTACCGTTCTGTCTCTCTAAAACATGCTTGGCATATTGTAAGAAATCAAAAAATATTTGCTGACTAAATGCATGTGTGAACAAATCGTAGCTCAGTAGACACCATCCAGTACAAAATGGACCTTGCGTGGGGAAACCGTGGTGTGTACATCCAGTCTCTAGAAAAGGGAGAAGGACATGAGACACTGAGTTAAAACTAGGGAGAACACTTAGATTATTTTTGAGAGTAAGGTTTTATTTTTATTTTATTTAACCACATGGACTAAATTCAGTTTTATTTGTTTTATCTTTGCTTCACTATGCATGGAGATTCATGGGGAAAAACAAATTCATTTTAGATTCAATTAAGATTATATTTTCATTTCACATCTGAAGTTAGTGTTCCTAGTTACAAAAACAAAATGACAGTTTATTTGCCAATTATTGAAAATATCTCAGGGCATCTCAAAGAACCCCAGAAACATGCATACATTGAGCATCAGCCCTGAATATATAATACCTTTTTGTGTATTCAGATTGTCGTCCCATTTTCCTAGGGAGAGGCCTTATGCTTTTCTTCTCAGACCAGGAACATTGATCTCTGCTTGTTACTGAAGGGTGTAAGTCACTGCCTTGTATTCAGAGTTCTTAGGTCTGATGTGTCCCTAAATGCACACTACTATTTTATATGTCTTATTTATATTTAGGTTCCAATCAAGTTGTGCTGGTAAGGTCCAAACAAGCCAGTAACTGATCAGTAAATTAGAGGGAACATTTCATAACCCTAATCTCTCATCCCACTTTTTTTTTTTAAGATTTTATTTTTTTTTTTAATTTATTTTTAGAGAGAGGAGAAGGGAGGGAGAAAGACAGGGAGAGAAATAGCAATGTATGGTTGCTCCTCACATGGCCCTCGCTGGGGACCTGGCCCGCAACCCAGGCATGTGCCCCGACTGGAAATTAAACCAGGACCCTCTGGTTCCCAGCCCGCACTCAATCCACTGAGCTACACCAGCCAGGGCCATCCCACTTTTTTATACCATAGATTCTGTGGACAATTCTCACATTTGTTCCTAAAGTGGCACATTATTATTGAGGCAACGTAGGACCATGGAAACAGTATAAAATTTAAATGAAAACACTTTAAGAAAATTGGCTTCCTGTCGTGCCTCTGCTACTTATTACCTGGTTACAGCAGAGCAGTAATATCTAAATCTTAGTTTCTTCTATAGTAATAAGAGAATAATATAGCTGACTTTGCATGACTAGAACAAAGATTAAAAGTAACATAAAGAGCCAGAACATGGTAGTCATTTGATGAAAGAAAAAACTATTTGACTCTTGGAACAACTTTAATATTATGTGAGCAACTTATTATCTTTTCATTTTATTTACATTCTCAGACCCCAAATAGGTAATCTATCAGTAGAATTTTTTAAATTCATTAATTAGGAAACACAAAGATATTTATGCCATGACCTTTACATTAGAAAATTATTTTTAAAACTAACTTATTTTGTATGATGCTCTCATTAACAGTACATATATCATCGCTACACTGAAATTAAGAACATCTAGCCATTAAATGATACCATTGAACTGTACACTTTAAATGAGAAACAGCATAATGTATGATTTGTATTTCCATAATACTTTTAAATTAAAAAAAAAACTATAGTGTTTAGGAATGTGTCTTAGGCAGTAAACTCTAAAAGAAATTAAGGAATGAGTACTATAAAACTCAGGATACTGGTTTCCCATGGGAGGGAGAAGGAATTAAGTTAGGGAGGTAGCAGAGTGAGGAGGCAGGTGATTCTGGGTTGCTACTGTGTCTGTTTCTTTACCCAGCTGATGGCTACATATGTCTCTATTTTATAATAACGTATTAAACTGTCTATTTACATTTAAAAACAAGACACCACACTAGATACCACACTAGAAGTTGAATTTTAAAAGATATATTTTATAATAAAAACAGCTTTAATAAGATTTTAATAATTCCTGTATGTTAGGACTTCCTACTGTAAATTAAATGGTACCCTAGGGGATTAAAATAGTTGAGGGCTTTCCCACAGTGTTAGTCCAAGCCCCTCAAACCTATTAGAGCAGTAATACACATGTTGAAGTAAATGACAAAGTTCATGACTTTCAGCGTAAAAAATATTTTCATAAATAATTTTAATAATATATTTTTCTCATAACGCATACCTTATTCCTGCTGATAGCTGGGTTAAAAAGATGACAGATTTTATTTTTAAAAGGTTCAAGAATCAAGCATGCTCTCATAGTCTTGTAGAGTACTTACTTGTACACCTTTACTAAGAATATAACATTAAAAAAAGAATTCAGGCAAACGGAAGAATCTTCCCTTCCTTTGTGATTACTATGACCCAAGGAGGGAAACTGCAACACTTACAGTATTTTAATGAAAATATTGGGTTGGCCAAAAAGTTCATTTGTTTCTTTCCATAAAATGGCTCTATTAGCATTTAGTTGTCTTTAACTTTATTTGAAACAATTCTGTTAGATTGTATTGTGACAACTGTCATATCAGTGTGCATTTAAAAAACTTATCAAAATTGGTGAATTTTTGTGAAGCCATTTTAATATTGAAGATGGAAGAAAATACTTAACATTTTTAGCATATTATGCTTTATTATTTTAAGAAAGGTAAAAATGCAACTGAAGTGCAAGGAAAGATTTGTGCAGTGTGTGGAGAAGGTGCTGTGACTGATAGAATGTGTTAAAAGTGGTTTGTGAGGTTTCATGCTGGAGATTTCTCACTGGATGATGCTCCATAGTCAGGTAGACCAGTTGAAGTTGACAGTGATCAAATCGAGACATTAATTGAGAAGAATCAATGTTATATTATGCAGGAGATAGCTGGCATACTTAAAATATCCAAAACCAATAAAGTTATTGGTGAAAATGAAAAATGTGTCTTTTATTTTATGGAAAAATCAAAACTGACTTTTTGGTCAACCCAATATTTTTCATGATATTTAGTGCTCTTTTTCCACCAAGTCAATGTGCACAGATATAGAGTGATGGTTATGCTATGAGCTACTTCTTGAATTAAAATATAAGTGTTCTTATCTCAGTTGGATGTACTTTGCAAACAATAGGATAATAAATAATACAAGAATAAACTGTGTTCTGAGTACTCACAACTGTAAACCTACTTTTGCTCATCCCTGTAAATAAATTGATTTCCGATGATTTCCATGATTTATCATGAGACTACCTTTTTGTTTTGTTTAAAATTGTACTTTTTTATTTTTTTTTATTTTTAGACAGAAGGGAACAGAGGGAGAAAGAGAGGGAGAGAAACATCAATGTGTGGTTGCCTCTCACGTGGCCTTCACTGGGGACCTGGCTCGCAACCCAGGCATGTGCCCCAACTGGGAATCAAACCGGCGACCCTTTGGTTCACAGCCTGCACTCAATCCACTGAGCTACACCAGCCAGGGCTAAAAATTGTACTTTTAAGTATAAGATATGTCCAGCATAAAAAAAATATAGAATAATATAAAAAGATATCTATGTACATACCACAGAGAATAAGTAGATGTTCGCATATCTGTGTTGATTCTCTTTTTGTATTAAAACTAAGCAGTCAGAGAATTAATGCCGTTCACCTTATCCCTTTAACTATCCTTCCTACCCAATTGAGACCATTAACCTAAAACTGATATATAGTTCAGGTTCATATGCTTTACCTGTCATATAATATTTTCTTTTTTGAATGAATCAGCTTTTATCCATTCTTCTACTGAAGACATTGACACCGTTCCCAGTGTTTGACTTGTACCAAGGCGGTAGGGGAGAGAGGGCAGAATTGAAGTACCTTGTACATGTTGCATACATGGAAAAGTTTCTTTAAGGTGGATACTAGGAAGGGGCATAGCTGGATCAAATACTATGAACATTTTAAAATATACTAGTTATTGCCAAATACTTTTCCTAGGTGAAAGTACAAATTTAGATTACAAGGAGCATTACGTGAAAGTTCCCTTTTTCCAACATATTTAACAATACTTGGTATTATCAGACTTTTATTTTTCTAATTTATAGATATGAATTATACCTTCTTTTAATTCTACAATATGTGATTACTGGTGAGGTTTAGAATGTTCTAGATATTTATAATTATGTTTGGGTACTCATTTTGTTAATTCTTCTTAATATCTCTTTCTCTGGGTTGTTTTAAAATTGTGTTAGTGGTCTTTATGTCTGATTTGAAACATTTCTCAATATTGTCCATTTAATAATCATTTGTCAGTTGTAAGGGTATAAACATCTTCTCCAAATTCATATATTTTGTTTACAAACTGTACACAGGGTCAATTTTAATTTAAATCTTGTGAAGTTTGTCATTTGTCTTTATGTCTTGTGTAAGAAATTATTTTCTATCCCAATGTCATAAAATATCCTTCCATATTTTATTCTAAGTAATTTACATATTTATTTCTATATTTAGGCTTTTTGTTCATATGGAATTTGTCTTTATGTTAAGAAATAAAATTTTCTCAATATAAATAACCAATTATCTTATAAATTTGACAGTATATTTCATTCCACTTATTATTAATATCATATCCATATAAAGTATCTACATGTGTAAGTCTACATCTAGACTCTTTTTTGTGGTACCAATTGTAGAATGTATCAATAATACATTTAATTTAAATCTAGAGTATTGAATCTGTTCTCCTGAATGCCTCTTGAATATTTCTAGCTTTTGGATATTACAAATAAAGCTGTTATAAACATTCACATGAACATCTTTTTATAGACAAATGCTTTCATTTCTCTAGGTAGGAGTGGAACGCCTGAATCAGAAGATAAAAGATGTCCATCACCTCCAAAGCCTAAGATGATATGGTGAGTCTTCTTAATTCTATCCACTCAAACAGATGTGTAGTGCATCTCATTGTGGTTTGATTTGCATTTTCCACAAGACTAATGATGATGAGCATGTTTCATTGCATTTATTTGTCACCAATTTATCTTGGTGAAATTTTGTTCAAATCACTTGTCCATTTTTAATTGAATTTTTAATGTTCTTATATTGAGGATTAAGAGGCCTTTATATACTCTGATACAAGATTTTCATAAGATATGATTTGTATATATTTTCTCTTGGTGTATGTCTTCATTGTCTTAACAGTGTATTTTGGAGAACAAAAGCTTTTATTTATGATGGACTACAATTTATCAGTTTCTTCTTTCATAAATCATGCTTTTGGTGATTCACATAAGAAATCTTCACCCAACTCAAAGCCACACTTTTATTTCCTATGTTCATATGTGTTAGTCTAGAGTATTTATGTTTAGATCTATGATCTATTTTGAGTTAATGTTTCTGTATGGTGTGAGATCTGAAATAAGATCGATATCCAATATGAATATATCCAATATTTAATCATATTTGTTAAAAATATTATTCTTCCTCCACCAAAGTACCCTTGTAATTTTGTAAAAATCAGTTGTTGATAGTATTTCTGGGCTCTTTATAATATAGCTTAATCTACTATTTTTACCTTGACACCAGCACTGCACTGTAGTTTTATAAGTCTGAAAATCAGGCAATGTTAACCTTCTAACTCTGTCCTTTCAAAGTTTTTTTTTTCTATGATATTCTAGGTCTTTTGAGCTATGAATTTTAGGAATTAGTTTGTCAATTAAAAAAAAGCCAAATAGGAACTTACTTGAGATTGTGTTGAATCTATAGATCACCTTAGGGAAAACTGACATCTTAATATTGATTCTTCCAACTTATGAGCACTCTATCTCTCGTTCATTTTTAGGTTCTAAAATTTCTCTCAGCAATACTTTATAGTTTTACATATTTGTAAGGTTTATCCCAAAGTATTTTGTATTCTTGGATGCGACAATGAATGGTATTTTTATTTCAAGTTATTTTACAATAATATCAGAACAACAATCATGTGACAGAAACTATATGATCTGAGTAACAAGAATAGGAAGTACATGACCTAGAGTAGTAATACAAGTGAAGTGTGAAGGAAGGAAAATTAAAATACACTAGGAAAGAAAGAACAAGGAAAACCAGTCAAACAATGCAATTAAACAAACAAAACTAAACAGAAAGAAGAGAAATTAAAAAATACTAATAAACTAAAAGAAGTAAAAATAATAATAATAATACAAATAAACAATAACCAGCAAGTATAGCAAAATGAAATTTATCTCAGTTTCTCAGTTGTTGGAATTAGCCTTGTGATCCTTCTTTGGGTCTGGCTCTGGTCCTTTCACTGCTCTAGGACTTATTGTCTCACTTCTTGGGAGGGGGAAGCCTCCTGCTGACTTTAAACTGGCCAGGAGAGTTCTGCTGGTCTTCTTGGCTGCAGCAGGCTGAAGGGAGTTGGGCTTCGCTTTTCTCCCTCCCTATGATTTTGCAAGGACGGGGGCCAGGTCTGGGCCACAGTCTTCACGGTCGCCCAGCCTCCAGCCCAGTTCCTCCATTTGCTGCCCAGCTCCCACTGCCCACCTGCACCAGGCCAATCCACCAGTTGTGCTGCCCATGAGGTGCACCAATTAGGGGCAACTCACACACCACCTTCTTGCTCTTTGCTGTCCTAGGTGCTATTTTGTTTCTAGTATATAGAAAAGCAATTGATATTTTACATTGATCTTGTTGAACTCACTTAGTAGTTCCAATCATTTTTTTATTTCATCAGTTTTTCCACACAGATAATTACATCATCTATGAGTAATGGTAGCTTTATTTCTTTTACAATATGGATCCTATTAAATCTTCTTGCCTTATCACATCATCTAGATCTTCCAGTATAATAATGTTGAATAGATTTTTTGAGAATGGATAACCTTGATTTGTTCTCAACCTTAGGGGGGAAGCGTTCATTTTCACCATGAATTATTGTGTTAGCTGTAGGCTTTTTGTAGACTCCCTTTGTCAGGTTGAAAGAGTCCCTTCTATTGTTAGTTTCCAGAGAGATTTTATCAGGAATAAATATTGAATTTTGCCAAATGCTTTTCTTCTGCATATATTGAGATAACATATGGGTTTTCTTTTTAAATTTGCTAACATGGTGAATTACAGTGAATAGTGGTCAAATATGAAATTAACCTTGCATTCCTGGAATAAACCTATGATATATTATATTTATTGTTTTATATATTTTATTTTGTACATACTATTGAATCTAATTTTCTAAAAATTTAGTTAGAGTGTTTCTATATTCATGAGAGATAATGTTTTGCACTCTTTCTTTCTTATAAGTCTTTGCTCAGTTTATATATTAGTATGAGACTGACCTCCCAGAATGTCCCCACAATTTTTATTTCTCTTTATTTTCCTGAAAGAGCTTTTATATTTTTTTTCCTAAATGGTTGGTAACATTCACTGGTAAGCATATTGAAATCTATGTTTTTCTTTGTAGGAAAGTTTTTGATCTATGAATTCAGTTTATTTAATAAATGTAGGGCTGTTTATTTTAACTATTGCGTCTTGAGTGAAATTTATTAGTTTGTATCTTTCAAAAAATTTATTTCATGTAAGATGTCAAATTTCTTGTCAAATTTGTTTCTAGCATTTGTTATCAGCACTTTAATGTCTGTATAATCTTTAGTGATATCACAACTCTAACTCCTAATATTGGCAATTTGTGTGTTCTTTTGTTCTCATCTGTCTGGCTAGAAATTCGGCATAAATTATTCCTTTCAAATAATAATCTTTGGTTGTATTGATTTCTCTTTACAGATTTTTCAGGTTTGTTTATTTTCCTCTGACCATTATCATTTCCTTCTATCTGTTTATTTTATATTAAATTTATTCTTCCTTCTTTAGTTTCTTAAGGTGCTGTCTGAAGACATTGATCCAAGGCCTTTCCTCTGTTCAGATGTAAGCACTTCATGCTGTAAATCCCACCACTAACCCCATGGACTGCTTCAGTGGCATCCCATAATTTTTCATATGTATTCTGTCCTTTTTTCTGGTTCAAAAAACTTTTCTGTCTTTCTTTTGATTTATTCTTTAACTCATGAATTATATAAATGTGTATCTTAATTCTTTTAAAAATATTTTATTGTTGTTCAATTACAGTTGTCCCCATTTTTCCCTCATTACTCTCCCCTGCCCTGCCCACCCCCCACCTCCCACATTCTATCATTTCCCCATTGTCTTTGTCCATGGGTCCTTTATACATGTTCCTTGACTTGACCCTTCCCCTTCTTTCTCCCATTACCTCCCTTCCCCTCTGGTTACTGTCAGTTTGTTCTTTATTTCCATGTTTCTTGTTCTGTTTTACTTGCTTTGTTTTGTTGATTAGGTTCCACTTATAGGTGAGATCATATGGTACCTGTCTTTCACTGCCTGACTTATTTTACTTAGCATAATACTAAATATTAGGAGATTTTCCAATGATCCTTTTTCTTTCAAAAATTAATCTCTAATAATTCCATTATAATTAAGTAACATACTTTTTATGACTCAAATAACTTTACATTTGTTGAGATTTATTTTATAGCCAGAATGTAGCCTATCTTGGTAACTATTGCGTGTGTTGGAAAAGGTCTATGTTCTGCTATCTGGGCATATTGTTCTATTGAGATCAGTTATGGAAAGTCGGCTGAAGGTTTTGTTCAGATCTTCAATATCCTTTCTAATTTTCTGAGCACTTGTTCTGTCAATTGAGAGAATGGTATTAAAATCACTGACAATAGTACATTTGTCTGTCTCTTTTCATCAATTTTTGCTTTGGCATTTCAATATTCCATTCAGTATATAAACATTTATGATTGTTGTATCTACTTAATAAATTGGCCTCTTTTTTTATATGAAATGACCTTCTTTATTCCTGCTATGGGATATCACCACAAATGGATGCTTTCCTCACATTATTTGGCATCCGATATCTCCTACCAGGGAACTCTACTGAGTAGACGTCCTTCTTACTCCCCTTAGTATCTGATGCTTCATGCCAGGCCTGTCACCCACCTACTTCCACTCCACCCCAGCATGGATGTCTTTCTCTTAACACTTCATGGGGCTTCAGCATTCCATTCTGGGCTACCTTCCACACACAAACCCTTTCGTCTCTCTTTGTCTTTGACACCCCTTGTGAAGAGGTCTCTTACCCAAATACTACCTTTACCCTGATCAGCCCACCCCGGGCTACTCTCTTGTGCAGACATCTACCTTACCATATCTGGGTTCCAATTTCTACCCCTATCCCTCCAAAGCGAAAATGGAGACCTTTGAAAATGGAGATTTACCTTATAAATGCAAATTTATTTTACAAAAAGATCAATTTTACTCTGCTCTTAGAACTCCTCCTGTGTCTACTTTTCCTCAAAAATATCAATTCAGACATATTTTGGAGGGATATAGAGATATCATACATGTAACATATATTATAAATATACATATCTATGTATCATATATAAAGTTATTTAGGATATATAAGCATATATATGAGTTATTAAACTTCACAAATACAACATGATTTTTAACTTTTGATACTCTTTGTATTCACAAAAGAGCTTCAGATAACATTATTTGGGGTTCTAAAACCTTAATTGTAAACTAGTGAGTTGGGCAAGCTTGGGGTGGTTACCCATGAGAAATGAAACCTAAACTCTCAAGAATAGAAAATTAGAGTTGACAAAGGTTTTCTTGAAGTAGGACAAAGGATGAAGGGATGTACAAATGAATTTATTTCTCTGTTTTTTATGGATTTGGAATTTCCTTCCACAAACAGATTAACATGGCCCTTCAAACGTTGGTGTCTGTAAGACAGACCACTGAATGGAATCATCTGTTTCCCACACTTTAAGCCACAGGGAGTAGTTTTGATTGAAGGGGAAAGGCATAGTGGAAAACACAAAATAAAAGTTAATGGGCTGAGGGGGTGTGTTTCTGGTAAGGACTGCTTATAAAAACACTGATTGTGTGGGCCAAAGCAACAATCAAAATCTTGTGATTTGAGAAACAACACATTGAACGCTGCTAATTCTGATGAAATATTAAAACTTGAGCTCAAAACAAACAGCTCCTCTCCCCACACAGCCCCTGTGGTCTATGCTCCTGTCACTTGGAAATAAAATAATAATCCCTCCCTAGGTTTAAAATAGTATGCCTTTATAAGAGTTTTGGTGAAATAAAGTAGAGGCTTTTAGACACATTGCAACTCCTTGTGAACTCACAGGGAGGTTGGAGAGTAGGAGGAAAAAAAGATAAATAACTAAAGTATCAAATATCATGTGAGTAGTTGGCCCTTAAGTCCCATTAATATTGTCTCTCTGACATTCTCTGATCTCTAATGGCCTCAGAATATACCTAATGTCAAAAAGATGAAGAAGAATGGCTAACAGCGTCAGTAACCTGAAAGTCCCAAGATCATTCTTTCACAGTTTACATCAGGAATTCATTGGCTGAAATGACAGGTTTTGCTGCATTGGGAAGATGCAGCCAAGGTTAGAGAAAACTGGGATTTTAGCCTTGTTCTGACTCTAATTCTATAGTGCACATGTGTGTTTCATGTTAACAACATGCTGTAGCACCTGTAAACTATCTAGTCATCCTGAAGGATCTCTTTCTAAGGAGTAAGAGGTTTTCTACATATCTGCTGCCAAAGGAGGCAGCATGAGTCTTTGTCCATTTTCTTTCAACTGAGTCTCTTTCCAAGTGTTCTAATCCCCTCCATGGCCACTGTTTTCAAAGTTCTGTTGATCAAGTGTTTACATTTCCATCATCTCCACACCAGTTATCAGATCCATGCTCTCTTTACTCCCCCTTTCAAACCAGTCTGTAAGGCATGCCTAATGAGATGCTGACTCTCAAAGGTGTTTCAGAAGGAATTCTCAGAGGACGAATGCTGGATTTCTGGTGCAGCTGATTTCTTCCAAGTTGTGTTTAATGGAGTGGTGTATAGGGTCAGGGAGGAGTGAAATATTGGTTCCCTCGTGCACTGCAGCAGCCTGCGTGTTTCTGAATAAAGCTAGAATGTGCATTCGCAAACCCCAGTGTAATGACTTGTGGACCAAATAGAAAGACAAGAGGTGGAGTGGAACCAGTGAGCCCAGATCTTTTCCAGGACATGCTGGCTGGGTCTCTCGTGTTTAACAGCATGTGAAATTAGGACTCCTCTGGACACCATAGGGAGGAAGTCATCTGCATTTATTTCCTCTCAGTCTATTCCTAACCACCCCCCTGCAATCTACCTTTTATTCCCATTGCTCTACTGATAATCTAAGATATAACCAATCTAAGATAAAACCAATAATGTCTTTTTCCTATTTTTTATCTTTCTTGATATATCTACAGCCTTTGTCCCCATTGCAGATTACTTTGTCTCTTTTGTCATCTAAAAGAGAATCTTACTATAACAATCTGCATAATGTTAAATTGGAAAGTCTTACTAATTATTGTGTCTTTACATGGAAACACTATTGGTAATACACTCTAAAATGAGGTGCCTGGACAATATACAATTTTTTTAAAAATTAGAAACAAGTTAAATGACTTTTAAATCTTTTACACACATCAGGAGTTTAAATGGTTCAGGTTGCTAGAAATTAGAGGAAGATTTGAGAAGTATAAGGCTGGGGAGAAGACTGTTTATTCTCTGAATCCAGTTCTCCATAATGGCTGAGCAGAATTCAGCAGAAAACGTTAACAAATTGCCTAATTTCTGACTAAGAGTGGAAATCAGGGACAAGAAATCTTCAAAGAAGGAAATTCTCCAAAGGACTCAAAGAATCTATAAGAAGAGCTTAAGCATCTTCATAGCCCAGAGATTCACTGTTAATTTACTCATAGTTATCTCTCAAGTATGATTTTTCTTCCTTTCTTTCCTCTCCTTCCACCCTGTACTTCATCTCAGAAGGATAAGAAACCTTAGTGATCCAGCTGGGGATGGCAATGTGGGAATACTAGAAAGATATTGTCAAACATACTCCCTCTGTTCCCACTATGGGACTCACAGCCTGTAGCAGTTCTTAGCAAGGGGAAGGGAAATATACGGCTTTGAATAATCTCAGAATTTTGACATTTCAGTTACTAGATGGAAATGGTGGTTTGGGGCATTAGAGTGAACAGAAAAGTCATAGGACATGACCACTGGAATGAACACATGCTGCTGACCATATTTAAAAAAAACAATGGGAGATAAAAATTACTTTATGATAACATTCCACAAGTCATGTTAGTTCAGGGTATTAGGTTCACATGTTTAATGTTGACAGTCAAGAAAATACAGATAAACAAAAATTTTAACTTACATTAATTCTATCAAGTTGTGTTAATTACCATAAACATTTCTACACATATTCCTACACATATTATATACACATATTTCTATATGTGTGTACATATACACATGTACATGCATAATCATCCAATTGACATTATTTTGTAATATGCTTCTTTTTCCTAATAATATATCAGGAATATATTCTCAAAGCTCCCAAAACTAAGTTAGGTCTTTAGACTTTATATTTCCATAATACCCTGTACTTAAGCCTCAATGATATGATGTTGAATTGTCTATTAAATTTTCGTGTTCCATTTTGGTCAGCAGAATTCTAAGATGACCCTCCTGCACTGCCCCCACCCCACCACCTCTCACAGAGAGTGGCCTTGTGTATCTCTCCCCTTTAGTGTGGGTGGAATTTGTGAGCATGATGAGATATTCCTATGACAAAAGGAAGATTACCCAAGCAGGTCTCAATCCTACAGCCCCAAGAAATGGAAATCTAACAACCTGCAAAATCTTCTGAGCAGATTCTTCCCTAAAACTTCCAAATCAGAATGCAGCTTGCCAACACCTTTATTTTGGCCTGGTGAGACCCTAAGTAGGGAACCCAGTTAAACCTTGCCTGGATTTCTAACCCACAGAACTGTGGGCTAACAAATAGGTGTTGCTTCAAGCTGCTAAGCTTGTGGTTATTTTTTTACACAGTAATAGAAAACTAATACACTGTCCTTAAAAAGGTAGATTATAAATTCCTGAAGAACAGGGACAGTCTTGTTCTCCATCATAATCCCAGCTCCTAGCACAGTGCTTGAATAAATATTTGTTGAATATATTAATTAATTAATGAACTTCATGGACTTTTTGGATTAAAAGCAATGGTATGTAAATTTGCAAGTATAAATGACAGTATAAATGTGAACAGTTACTTTTGTCTAGTTCCAGGATGGCACATCCCTTTCCCTTGTGGCCCAAGTCTTACAAATTGACAATGAAGTCCTGCAACCCTGGCCCGACTCGCTGGGAAAGAAGCCACGGTACAGCGGGGAGGTCTCTGAGGTGGGAGATCAGAAAGGGGATAGAATTCATGACAGTCACGGATTATGCCTGTATCTTTACATTCTGGTCATGATCCATGTAGCTTTTTCAAATTGGGTCTTATAGTAGATGAAAAATAGAAAGCTGGGTCTCATTTACTTCTCATTTAAGCTTTCCATAAGATAAACAAATGGGAGTTAAGAGTAGCTTGATGGCAGTTTTACAGCCCCAGAATACCAATCTGCAAGTTTCATTAGATAAGGAAACAGCAGCATTTGATGCTTTTTATTTGCATATTTACATTAAGCATTCTTTTTGAAGAAAATAGAGACTAAAATTATAAATATGTATAGAAGAATGTTTGTTTTAATCATGATTACAATATTTAACAGATTTTATTTGAGTAATTAGATGAAAATTTGTTAAGCATTGTTCCATTATGTCTTAATATTATTCTCATATATGAAAATCTTAATTTAAAACAAGTTATGTTTGGTCATACAGCAGTGCACCCTTATCCACAGGGGTGTGTTCAGTTGATGCCTGAAACTAACATAGTGCCAAACCCTACACAAACTATGTTTTTTCCTAGACATACATACATATGATAAGGTTTAATTTATAAATTAGGCAATTTCACAGATAGAAGATGTGTTCTTACTATGGATCTTAGCACCCTCAGCATATAAATTTTTGTGTCCTTATTGAGAACTTTCAACTTTTCATTTAAACGAAGCATTTTACTGCTTCACCTTGGTCTATTAAAATGGCCAGAATCACTACTCTTGTGCTTTGGGGTCACTATTAAGTGAAATAAGGGGTGAACACAAGGACTGTGGTACTGTGAATCTGATAACTAAGCTGACTACTAAATGACTGGCGCGCGGTAGTGAGTACGGCATGGATGGATATGCTGGACAAAGAGACGACTCACATCCCAGGCAGGATGGAATGGGAAGGCATGAGATCTCATCATGCTATTCAGAATGACGCACAATTTAAAACTTACAAGTTGTTTATTCCTGGAATTTTCCATTTAATATTTTTGAACTTCAGTTGATTGTAATTAGCTGAAACCATTGAAAGTAAAACCACAGGTCAGCGTGGTACTATTGTAATTCAGAAGCCCAAATGCATGTTTACTACTCCAATGTTGGTGTTTTCTGAAGGACTGGGCATAGTTTCACTCAGACTGTTCACACATCTTAGGGAATGCCACATTTTATCTGGAACTAGGGAATACGAGAAAAGGAGAAATCTAAATCAAACGCTTTTATTTTTTAAAGCAGTTCCCAAATATAGCTAACAAATTGGATTAACCAGTAAAAATGAACACAGTTTGTCTTACAGCTTCAATTTCTAGGGAGAATATTATCACTTTTTATCTATAATTTGCAATGCAGTTTTAAAATTCTAGTTTAAATTATAGAATGTAATGAATGTAAGTGAAGTAAAACATTTCAAAAGTCTAATTTAATTGGTCTGAGGCATTTATCCCCTCCACTGCTTTCCCTGTTCCTTTGAATTTATAATTACATGAAGTGAATGACTGATGATACAGTGGGAAAAGGAGAAGCTGTTAAACCCTAAAACACATAGAGCTATATATAATGTTTAGATTGCACCACCTGGTCCTGATGAAACAGTGAGAATTCAAAAGATGTAGAAATAACATTTGCTGAGGACTGAATAAGGAGATTTAATAGCAAGTACTTTTTTATATTTAAATAACAATTTATACCTTGTCTTTTTCCAAAAAGGAAAAGTGTTTTCTGAGTAGCTACTAAATACAAGATATTTCACTGCATAGCATACTTTAATTTTTAAAACAACTCTCTGAAGTGAGGTATTATTATTTTTTATATTTTAAAGAAAATGAACATGAGACACAGAGGAAGTAAGTGATTTGTTCAATGTCTGGGCAAAGACGGTCTTTGCCTCCATCTTCAGATTTTTATAAGGGAGATTTTTTGTGAAGAGAGCATGCAGAGTAAAACCACGTGGCATATAGGTTCCCTGACTTTGCTCCATGCTGGACCCATCTGGGAGTTTTGGAAAAAGACTGATGCCTGAATCCCACCTTCAGGATTTCTGATTTAATTAGACCAGGGTACATCCAGACAGCAGAATCTCTGGAAGCAAACAAAGCAAACTCTAAAAAGGAATCCTCAAGACTGAACATAAGGGATCACTCATGAAAGTGATGGATGGAAAATTCACTGAACATATTGAACACTAGCATGTGCAAACTATTTGGTGTGTGGAAAAGAGGAAGACTGAGAAGTCAGCACAGAATGCTTCTGGCACGATTAATTCCATTTCAAAGCTGCACAGTCACTGCGGATCAGGATGCCACTGTGGCACATGTGACAGAGGAATATATCTAGAAACTTTTACAGTTGGTTCTGTAACAAAAGATCATGACAAGGTACTGAAAAAGTGTCAGATTGGACAACATGAAGACAAGTCATAGGTACCTCTTAGACGTCTGAAAGGGCACCTTCTAGATGGAATAACCTTCTCAAAGTGGTGAAGACATGGGGCATTTGTTTGAACAGTGACTCACACAGTATTGGAAATGGAACACAATAGAATTTGGACAAGTGTCTTAGGAACATAATTGTCTGGGCCCAAAAGAGAAAAGACAGTAATACATTTCAAAGGACAATATTATCCTTTGAAAATGTAGGACCTGAATGTTAAAGAGAAAGACTTATAACAGGTTAATTTATATAATTCTTCTCAGTTTTCTTGAAAGGAGTAATGAAACAATAGAGGAAAATAACCACACAGACCTCAATTATGAGACTATCTTGTGACAGAAATGAATTTCCACACTTGCCACTGAAGTATCTCAAGTTACTCAAAACCTTGAAAATTCATATTTCTTTTTTATAAGATTTTGTTTATTTATTTTTAGAGAGAGGGGAAGGGAGGGAGAAAGAAAGGGAGAGAAACATCAATGTGTGGTAGTCTCTCATGTGCCCCCCACTGGGGACCTGGCCTGCAAACCACGCATGTGCCCTGACTGGGAGTCAAACCAGCGACCCTTTCCTTCGCAGTCTGGCGCTCAACCCGCTGAGCCATGCCAGCCAGGGCAAAAAAAAATTCACATTTCTAAGAAAAGGCAATGTTTTGGTATACTTACTGGATATAGAATATAATAATCTCTAGATGTCTAAAACTGAGGGCAGACAGGGTCTGAAGCCTTAGACGCTGCTTCAGATCAAGGTTTGTTGAGGATGATTCTCCAGCTGAGTTGACATAGAGTAGTAGCTCAAATATTTATTGAAACCTTTTAAAGATAATATAACCATAAAAATATCTAGGCTTTTTGAACTTAGAATTGTATGAGGAAACAAACAGGCAAAAGATCTCTTGTGATTATCTAACCATTCACACGGTATGTATTCCATACTATGGAATAAGCCATACAGAGAATTTACAGTTAGTAAAGAATACCAATACATAAAAAGAGTAAATATTACTTACTGTCATTCTGATGAAATTTCTATTCCTCCTCATGAAGTAGCCACCATTCTCGCTTCAAAACGCCTGCAGGTGTTTTCTCTCGCCCTGGTAATGATGCCTAGCCCTCGGACTTCCTCACTGACTCATCTGCAGTCCTCGTCACCTTCCCAGTGGAAGTTCATTTTATAACCATGTCCTCAAACTAGAGAATTTCTAATCTCTCTGCTTACAATTACTTAGATATCAGCCTCGAAGACAAAATGATGACTAATTACATTGATACTGCTAAGAGCCTCAATTGCCTTTAATGCCTGACCACCCATCCACGGTTCACTGAAGTGTACTACTAAAATTTAAAGGATTTCGCTGGACCTCAGAGTGTTCTCTATGGAATGTCTGCCTCCAGAAATGGCTTTACTTCAGACAGTGATATTTCAAATACATAAAAGTATTCTGTAGCTATCTGATCTCTCCTGTATCTGTGGGAGAGATTTGGATTCCCTCCCATTTGAGCTGATGAATTTAATTATATTCACACATTCTGACAAACTTAACATCCAATATCCAACACCCACCCGCTGCTGGCCCCACTGGATGCTGGCAGGTTGGTAGCTTGTAATTTAACTATTTCCCCTAGATACATGTAATAACAGAAATTTCTCTAAAAGTTTTAAGTAAATTGACTCTTCGGTTAATTCAGTAACTTGTCCATGGCTGAGAAGTTCCACTGAAATACTGAAAATGGTTTGAGGATATAGATGCAGACCTAAGAAGAGTATATTAGGGAAGCCCTCCCCACCAAAAAGGCAGAATTATCTTCTGGAGTGTGAGGCCCTTGTAGTACAGGCTTCCCCCACTAGGTGAGTGTTCTAGGAATCCATTTATAGTAGTGTCCCAGCTGGTGGTGTTGTGAGAGGCTGCACTCAGCTTCAGTGAATTTTCTTTGAAGATTCTTTCAATGCATTTGCCCATTTCGTGATGCATGATATATGTGCACCTGGCCACACCGCGCCGAGTGTTCAGCAGGTTTTGACCAAATATGGCATCACCCCTGTGCCCCACTCTCCCTATTCGCCCGATCTCACCCTGACTGCTGTGTTTTTGTTTCCCTTGATGAAAAAAGTCCTCAAAGGGAAACTTTTTGCCAATGTAAAAGAGGTGAAACAAAAATGGCAGAAGCACTACAAGATATCACAGTCAATGAGTTCAAAAACTGTTTTGAGCAGCAGAGAAAACACCTTGATAGGTGTATTGCATCAAATGGAGAGTACTTTGAAGGTGACTGAAGTTTAAACATGTAAGAATAAATACACATTTTTTCATAAATAAATTCTGGGTTTTTTAGGGGGTTTCCCTCGGTATACTCAGATAAGTGTGATGCACACCATGAATGGCCAAACTTTTATGTTCTTATTTAACCAAATTAAAGGGCATTTCCATGTTGCTGTTAAGCAGCCTTTCTCATGTAATTCCGAATATCTGGGCTATTTCATAGTAGTTATCAGCTCTTACATGATTAAAACTTGGAAAACCTTTATGAGCCCAAGCACTCCAGAGCAACTTATTAGCATTGAGGCTAACAATTGTCGCATGTTACTATCCATCTCAACTAAGGCTTACTCAGTAGCAAATAATAAAAGAAAAATACAGCTACTAGAAAACAACAGGATTACTCCCTGTGTAATTAATTACCTCACCTATATAATTAGTTACTTCTACCAAATAATAACTTTGATAGGCTTTGTCTGTGGGCCAGAGACTCAGCAATGAGAGAAGAAATGCAGAGGTGACTTTCTGAAATTTCCTTTTGATCACTGACTCTACTTGTGCTGGTGCCAGACTTTACAAGTGTTAATACTGAGTGACCTAAGTTATCAAACGTAATTTTTTATTTTGCCCTCCTATACTACAGCAGGTAGGATAATGGCCAAAAGGAAGATACATAGAGCAGAGGAAAATGATTCGTTTTTGAATTAAATTAAAAAGTTTTAATCAAGAATGAGGTAACCTTCAGATGGTCTTACAGGGTTAATTTTATATATTTTTAAGCTTCAGGATTTGCTTTTGGATATAAGTATAGAATGTACAGGTTCTACGAATGAAGGGATTGCGCTCACACAGTGATGCACCACTTGCTGGCGGCCCCTGTCGCACAGAGTGAGCCCGACAGTTCTAAAGGATCTGGGGGTAAGCTTCCTACAGTTCCCCATCCTCCTTGGGAAGTAGGTGGACACGTGGGTTGTCTGTTGTTGGGATGAATTGCTGCAGTGAATGGGTGGAACAGTCAAGGGCTGGGGCCCACACTTGCAGCTGGAAAAAGCTAAGGTCTCTGTGTCAGCATTCCAGTGGCTTTGCTTCAGGGTTTCCCAAGAAACGTCAAGCTTCCTTCAGTTTTGTTGGTTCTGGTGTCAGCGTGCCCCGGGGAGGGAGGGGCGCGTGTGGAGCTCAAATACAGTGTATTTGTTCTTCGTTGAAATCCTCTGTTGTAGATTTATGTAAAAATAAATCCTCTTCTTGGAAATGTATATATTTTTATGCCTTGTAAAAATGTGTTATAAATTAATAGTTAATGATTAGCACAAGATCTGATTATAAGGGTGCTCATTGAATTATTTATAATAGCAAAGATTTGGAAACAATCCAACAAATGTTGAAAACAATCCAACAAATGTTGAAAAATGGCCGATTGAAAATTATGCTATTTCCATATAAGTAAATACATACATGTGTAGATATTAAAAGGCAATGAGATAGATAGATGTCAAAATATTTGTCACAAATTATTTCTGAGAAGAACTGGCACCTTGTCCTGCCAGCCATTACAGCGTCTGCACATCCTATTCTGTAATTTGGTGGGGAGGGGGAAGAGGGCAGCGGCGGGCATGAGGGGAAAGCACTTTAAGATAAATGAAAAATAAGAACAGAAACAAATAAAAAGAGTCATTAGCATCCTTATTTCTACTGTCTATTCAAGGCAACCTAGGTTTTTCCTACCATTCTTCTCAAAATCCTTCCAAGTTCTGACCATTGCCCAGTTACAAAACCACTTGCACGTTTTTAGGTATGTGTTACAGTAGCACTCGACTCTGGGTACCAAAGTTCATATATATTTTCTATTGTTGATGTCATAGATTTCACAGAAGTTGGGTCTTAAAACAGTTTTCTTATCTGACAGTCCTGACATCAGAAGTCCTAAAATCGAGTCACAAGCAGGGCTGCGTTTCATCTGGAGGCTCAAGGGTAAGTCTCCCTTGCGCTTTACAGCTTCAACACGGTGGCGGCATTCTTTGGCTCGTGGGCCCTTTGACCTCTGCTTCCATCATCCTGTATCTATTTTTTTTTTTACTTTATTGTTGTTCAATTACAGTTTTCTGCATACTCTCCCCTCCCCTCTCTCCTCCCCCTCTAATCCCACCTCCCTTCCCTGCCTCCCTCCCCACCCTTGGTTCTGTCCATGTGTCCTCTATAGTGGTACCTGAAAACCCTTCTCCTCATTGTCCCCTCCCCCCCGCCTTTGGCTATTGTTAGATTGTTCTTAATTTCAATGTCTCTGGTTAAGTTTTCTTGCTTTTTCCTTTTGTTGATTGTGTTCCGGTTACAGGTGAGATCATATGATATTTGTCCCTCACCGCCTGGCTAACTTCACTTAGCATAATGCTCTCCAGTTCCATCCATGCTGTTGCAAAGGGTATAAGCTCCTTCTTCCTCTCTGTTGCGTAGAATTCCATTGTGTAAATGTACCATAGTTTCTTGATCCACTCATTTGTAGATGGGCACTTAGGTTGTTTCCAGCACTTGGCTATTGTGAATTGTGCTGCTATGAACATTGGAGTGCATAGGTTCTTTTGAATTGGTGTTTCAGGGCTCTTAGGGTATAATCCCAGTAGTAGAATTGCTGGGTCAAAAGGCAGTTCCATTTTTAGTTTTCTGAGGTAATTCCATACTGTTTTCCACAATGGCTGCACCAGTCTCCATTCCCACCAACAGGGCAGTAGGGTTCCCTTTTCTCCACATCCCCTCCAACAGTTATCTGTTGCTTTGTTGATGATGGCCATCATCCTGTATCTTTTACAACCCTGATCCTTCTACTTTCCTCTTACAAAGGCCCCTGTGATTACAGTGGACCCACCTGTGTAATCCAGGATTATCATCCCATCTCAAGATCCTGAATTTAATTGTATCTGCAAAGCCCCTTTTACCATGCAAGGTT